>JAECUM010008843.1:0-31345 GCA_016617855.1 Megalonaias nervosa | reverse complement strand
ATATATATATAGTAAGTCAATAGTAAGAAAAAGGGTTGAATGTAATATATTGATTCCTTTTTACCTCCACATACAAAGGATACTTTCGGAATCCAACGTCCCTCAGAAATACAAGTTATCTTCATTTCGTCATTGCCGTTAGTGCACGTGTAGTAGACTGTATCACCGACATTGTAGGCAGACTTTTTGGGTTCATAATCACCATCTCTAAGATGATTGGGCTGCCAGCAAGTTACCGATGAAGCTTAATAATAATAATAATAATAATAATAATAATAATAATAATAATAATAATAATAAGCGTTTTACAAAATCGCATATGGAAGATATAATATTTTGTGACTGTGATTATGGAACTGTATTTAAAGTTATGCCCAAGAAGGTATTTCAAAGACACCCCATCACTTAATCAATATTAAAATACTGTAATAAATGAATCACAAGGAACACACAAAATATTAAATACAAGAAAGAGAACTAGAAGAAAAACAGATGAAATTCAGTATACACTAATTCAATATAAAGAATAATTTCATATTAGTGAAAACTGCAAAGCAACTTTATGCTCAGAGATAATTCAAATAAATCAAAGAGGAAAAGGGAACTCGGTACCCATGTCTACTTTTTATCATTAGTTAAGACTTCGTAGTTGGCCAGAACCTCTGTCTGAGATCAATGTAAAACCTCATTGGGCAGTATCTCATTTAGGTGCAGTTAATATTTAAAACTGCCTTCGTTTGTGCTTTTCAAAAATGAAAGATTGAAACAAGCTGATATTGTCAAGATAATGTTTTAAGTGATTTGATCAAAATCATTTTTGTTTCCAAAAGTCGGAAATTATCCTAATTATGTGGAAAAATATAATATTGTTTGCAGATTTTTTAGACCTCGATTGCTTTAGGCTCTATTCTGCGAACTTTCGTGATTTATAATAAACCGGATAGACATTTTGTCCAAAGTGTCACTTGTAAAACCTGACCCAGAATGACAGGAGCAAGTGTCTCGCATTTTCCACAAGTCTAGCGCACTTCCAGGCGTCGCCTTTTGAATATTTTGTACAGAAATCTGATTCAAGGGAAAGTAGCTCCGCACAATCCGTCCATTTATCGATGCATCTTTCTGTGAAAATATCATTAAAAATATATTATGTACAATTGTCATTTTGTTGAATTTTAGCAGCTACGCCACTCTTGAAAATAAAGTATAATTTCAAAATAATATACAAGTCCATGCATGGATCCATCCATCCAGACATACATACATACATGCATACATACATACTATATAAACTCATGCATGATTGATTGACATCCCATCAAATATAATTTGGATAGCATAGACCGTACACGTATAAATATTCTAAAGTATATCATGACACGGCTTCGACAGTGCAAACCAACGTATGGTATGCACTCTTTTCTAGGTGTGTTCCAATATGACCGCAAAATTGTTTTCTGCTCAGTAAACTGTGTGTAGATACATTACGGAATATGAGGACATTACGAGAAATAATGTAAAACATGATCAAAACATGAAATATAACAAAATAGTAGGGTAATATTGAATTCCATTTTTTATTCTGTTTTGCAACAAACAATTCATTGAATATATATATAGTTAAGTATATGTAATTAAATTACTTTTGTGTTAGTTTCAAATCTTTTATTTTATTTCTATTTCATTACATGTTATTGAAATGATAACTTTATTCACTAGAATTGATATTTTTCCATAAAAATTCTGTTCGGTTCAGTCCTGTTAAACTTGATAAATACACATTTCGTAGAAACATTGCTACATTGTATTTTTAGCTGACCTAGTTCCTGACCTTGATTCAGAATTGGTAAACACAGAGTGAAAATCATTGGTCATAATCAAGGTCATACTTGGCCTGCGTGTTAGTTTGAGTAAATAAGTTTTTTTTAAAATTCATTCCCAGTGTGGGAATCGTTGTTTTTTTAGCTAAGACTATACTAGAGTACGTGATAATTCACTTGTAGTTTTTTACGCCGCTCGATCTAAGTGATCATGTGACCCCATCACGTGGGTCTGAATTGCGTTTTAGCTGGGGCTAAAACTGAAGTTTGGGTGAAATAGTTAGTCGTATTTCATACCTTCGGAGCTCAAAGGTATTTTGTGTTGTGACTAGTTTAAATTGACTTTTTTATTTAAAATAATTTATTCTCCCTGGAAAATACTTGTCTTCATCAAAATTCTTGGACAAAGACATTTATTGTAAATTGCTTGGAATTCTAAAGCCAGAATATTATTCTTGATTCATAAAATTCAACAAGGAACTATTGACACCACAACACTAAACCGGATATAGAAGACGTCATTGCCTTCCATCTTGGAACTTCATCGGGATTCGAACTTTGATTCAATTTGAACTTTTGAGTGATAGGACTTATATTTTCAAGCTCTAGGATTAATTTTTGGATTTGATTCATAAACCGTAAGTCCTTTTTCATATATTTATCTTGTTTTCTAGAGAAATAAATTATTCTTGTTAAATTTTATGAAGCTTGATGACTTCACTCTTTTCTTTGTTACTTAGGACGATACCAGACACGTGAAAATGTGTGTGTATATATATATATATATATATATATATATACATATACATATACATATGCAATAAATCGACAAGGAACAGTGCAATAGTATTATCTAACTACCCTGAGCGCTTTCAACTCTCAATGAATCTTTTTCAAAGGCAGATGCAAAACATAGACAAGACGAACAAATAAAACATAAAGACCGTTCTTTTTGGAAAACTTGACATGACTGTTGGTTGTCAGTTTATTGCATTTATCTTAATCAATGCCTAACACACGTAATCCTTTGCTGGATCCAATACACTTGAAAGGACTGTTATTCGCCATATGATTTGTATTATATATATACTCACCAAGAAAGCTGACGTCGCAATAGTCTCTGAAACATTGATCAACAGTCTTATAGCACCAGGGTCTTGTACCCGTTCCAGGATTTCTGCAGTAATTCTGCTCCAGATTGTCTGTGACATCACTAAATATAAGCAATGTAAACGTTTTGGTGTAGGACTTCCAAAGAAATTAAAGTTTGACCGCCAGTGAGATTAAAGTGTCACCGCCAGTGAGATTAAAGTTTGACCTTGTCTTATTTAACAGCAAATGCACAAATTGAGGAAGCTTGTTGTATCACTCTAGCATATCTTGCTGCAGCCGTCATAATATGATTCAAGCAGAATATGTGTCTTGAACCAGGATATTTGTAGTAATCAGGTAGTTCAATCACTTAATATTAAATTAACCTTTAACATTTCGTACAATCTAATGTAGCTTTAGTCCAAGTTGGATTTGTCACATATTCCGGTTTTTCTGTTTAAAGAAAAGCTCAAAATAAATCACTTTGCTATGAAAACTTACATTCTCAGTACATTCTCCCGAAAAGTATGGATCGCATTTTAAAGTAATTCATAACAAGTAAATAGATGTAAACAAATCCAGAATTTATACAATAAGAAATTTTGTAAGAGTCGTACAATAAATTAAATGGTATCTTGTTTCCTAGAAACAAAACTCTTTACCTTTTGTGATCCTTTAGTATTTTATCTTTGTAGGAACTATTTTTGTGTGCCTGTGAGTGTACATATATATATATATATATATATATATATATATATATATATATATATATATATATATATATATATATATATATATATATGTGTGTGTGTGTGTGTGTGTGTGTGTGTAATGGACATGAATATGTTAAATGTGTTAGAAATGTCTGATATGTGTTTCATGAATATGTTCAATGTGTTAGAAATATCTGTTACGTGTTTGCATATCTTTTTGTAGTATGAATAAAGGTTGTGAAATACAATACTTACTGACTGAGTTGTAATGAAATGTATAACTCACCTAATTTGCATCGGATGGTGCGGAAATTTGCCGACAACATCAGCCCATGGGATACAAACATCAAAGTTACGCGTGAAGCTGACGTTTCCACTGTACGTACCCTCTAGTCCTTGGTTCACGTACTTGAGCATATTGTCTGTGTAGAGTAAAACGTCTGGCATATACAAGTCGTACGAAAAGAAGTAACCAATTATTTACAGTAGGACTTATACAATCGAAACTACAGTCTCGCTCTTTCAAACTCTGATTTCATACCTTCGGGTGATCATATTCGGCTGACTTACTTCAAAACGTGTCGAAACACGAAACTAAATTCTGTAAACATTTGAGCTTCTCTATTTTGTGTGATCATTATGCATTACCAATATCAAGCAAGTGACAAACCATCTGCAAACTACCTGCAGGACAAATGTTTTATTTACAAAACCTATAAACTGCGTGCAATTGCAAGTCTAATGTCTGGAACAGTTTTTGATATATCATGTATGGCTGAAGTGCACAGAGAAATTGTTTCAGACTCCACAAGGATAAGAACATATTCTTAATTTCTCAAACTTAGATACTGAGTCATTTATTTCTATTTTGACAACTGTCATGATCTTTGTGTTAAATTTTAATCTTTGAAAAAAAGACATTAACAGTTTTGAAATATTTTATGATATTGATTGTGCGTCCTACTTGCATTATCTACCGCGGCCTGACTTTACTTACTATTATATCATCTTCTATTCTACCTAACCTAGTCGTATGATACTGAAGTTACATACTACATACAGGTTCTGATGTTGTATTGAATTCTGTCTTATGCTACCGATGTTACTTACTACTTATATCATCTACTGTATGTTGTACTTACTTTACTTACTACTTACGTCATCTACAGTTGTAGTGATTACTTTATATCATCTACTGTTGCACTGAATCTTTTGACAAAGAGTATACTTACTACTTATAACATCTACTTTCGCATTGAAACCTTTCGCCGCATTGCCGAAATCGGTAAATAAGGTCAAGAAAAGGTAGCTAGATTCTGTTATGATCGTTTCTCGGTAACCATTGCCACATATTCTGAAATGGGAAAATCAATTATCGTGACATAATCTTTAATGACGCAGATACTGTATGATTTATTTTGGGTTGGGGATTGTGTGTCCGATTTATTTTTTTGTGAACTGTGTAATCAGCAGGTGTGTAATATGTATTGTAATAAATTTGGAGTATGCGCATTTGTTTATAGCTCTCCATTTTAAGGATTTCTTAGATTTTGCGATTACATGTGTGATTATGGGATTTCATTGCTGGGAATATAGTCCTCAGACCGAAATAATTAGATAATTACTAGGGGCTAACGTCACGGAGTGAAGTGTTAGTGACTTGTCGTTTTGCCATGGTTTTCTTTTAGTGAATTCAGGTCAGGGCAGCAGAAGTGTCCATGGAATTCAATAATCCTTATTAAAATCAAGTTCTGTACAATGATTGTGGGACTCCAGGTGCAGCATTTATGATTGGAGACTGGTAAATTACACAATGGAATAATCAAGAAGAGACTGTTCCGTCGTCGGCAGGCGCGGTTTATTGTTGCCACGGTGGTAAATGTGATGTAAAGTTACAGGCGAAACGTGGCCCTGGTTTGACTGGCCCAAAGTGGCGTAGCAAAAATTGTTCTCTGTATTAGGTGGTTGAGTGTAAATTCAAATAGGGTCAACCATATATACATTGTCAAGAACTCTCCAAGCCATAACGTTTTCAAAGTCAATTTGATTGAGTAAGGTTTGGCTCATGTAAGACTTTGTATCAAATCTACATGCCAATCTTAAACTACATATCTATGAAAATGAAGAAGAACAAATAGGATAGCATAAATATCCGGATTTTCAATTTTAAAGGAAGACATGCAATCATACTTCAATCCTCTATGACCGGGGAGTGTATGTCGTATCTCAAGCATATCTTCACATGACCCGTTCGATATCGTTTTGATGTCCAAGTTATCGAAATTAAGACGCAGATTGGTTAAAATCGTAGCTCTTGCCAAATATAAATTTTAAATAATAGCTTTTTCTTAAAATTATTTAAGGCACATTTCCATACTTTCATTTCCACTTTAATATCTTTGTAATTGTAAGCGCAAATGTTCTAGATGTTATATACTGTTGAACGGTTCAAAGCACAATAGAAACTGGTTATCAAAGCGACAAATATTTCATACAAATATCGAAAGAGTTGATACTCTTTGAAAGTCTGACTAGATAAGTTATATTTTACAAGGCTCATTTCATACAGTACATAAATGGAGATGAGTGAAATTATATTTATTTCTTTGTAAATCGCCTCAGAATTGAAGAACTTCAATTTGTCTAAAAGTAACTATTAGGAGAAAACCTGATAATTGTATTTTTATTGATAATTAGTTTGATAAAAATACATTAAAAATAATCCAATCATCCCTCATTTCATGCCTATTTCTATAACAACATATTTAACTACATCCATTAATTATTTTGTGCATATATAAATCCATATCTACATAAAGATATATATGCATTAAACTTACCGTAAACATCCAGGTACATCTTTTTGAATTGTCGTAGTTTTGTGGATAGTTTGGTGATTGTACAATACGTAGGTTGCCACCAGACATCTTGTAAATTCCTCCACATCCTGAGAGACGAGAAAAGTGATTGATTTCCTCATTCCAATTTTGATATATATATGGTTCTGAGAGTGATATAAAGAAAGCTTCTTGAATATGTGTCAAGCAATCTTCTGCAAGGTAGGTTTCATTCCGATTTGGACCATTTAATAGAGACAGACAGGCAAATACTAGAACATGGGAGATGCATAGTAGTCGTTTAAGGCAGTGGTAAAAAACAATTATCAGTCAGGGCATCGTATACTGTAAGCGAACAAATCTGAGTAATCTCTGAGAACACAAATTTGAACAACGGTTAAATAATATGTTATTTTGTCTTTTAAAAAAGCCTTATATATCACTATGCTCGATACAAATTTGGCAGCTAAAGACCTTTAGCCAATATGTCGGTAATCCATTGAATGTATTGTACATTCTTAAAAGCTATAAATTTGACTGTATTCAGCAGAATTGTACAATTCCAACAAAAGATATTGAACACCGTAATCGATTTTGTATATGTTCAATCAATAATTTAATTGTTTCGACGCTGTTGACACGTAACATTTCAAGGAATATAATTCCATGATCGTGTAACAAATTTGTTCAATATTTGAGTCATAAATTCTATGATCTAAACAATTCATTTAAGTAGAACTAGCACATACCAAAAGTAGAATAATACACTTTCGCTGTTAATACATTTTAACAGTGTAGTGCACTTACAAACGAATCCACACAAGTAATGCTGCGTTAAAGAGATCTGACGAGTAACGGAAAATAATACCTGTATTGTAGTTCATTCTAATTCTTGCTTTTCTTCTTCAACGTAAAATGAAGAGGAAGACGAGGAACGGGAGGAAGCAAGGATAAGAATAAGAACGAGGGTTAACAAGACACATAAGGCGAGCAGATGGAGAAAGAGACAAGAAGGTATATAGGACATGACTAGAAACATATCGAAGGATTGTGCTACTAGGTAGGCTAATATAGCTGAAGTATGGGAACGAATAAGTCAAATTCTCCCGAAAACGACAGGTGCAATAGTGTAGTGTCAGTTGCTAAACAGAAGCAGGGAACGTTGCGGATCGGATGCATGGATTTATAGACTGCTTATAAGGAATGACAAATATGCAAGGAGTCTCGACTTACCGAAATCCACTGGATAATAGAAACAAAAGAAGATGATACACAAGATTGGCGATCTTCTCTCAATATAAGGGATCGAGTTCATTATGCTAGTGATCTTGGAATTTTCTGTGTTGTAAAAACTGTAACTTTCTCTGTAAAAACGCATTCCTGCAAAAAGAGAAAAAAAGATTTTACCTTCTTCTATCTATGACGAAATATGACAGCAAGCATATTTTAAGCCTTTAAAATTGAATCGGTCCGCCCTTCTGTTATGATATTAGATGAATAAAGTCAATCCTAAAATGCTGCAGCTTGTTAGGAAATATCACACAACTTTCGAATTGAAACTGAACTTTCTCGAGTACTGAAGCATTATAATTATCCCGTATAGTAGGTAAACATAATCTATTCATGATATTAAACCTTTGTCCTAAAATATTTGACAAAGTATTAAAAACACTAACACGGTATCTCGTGTTTGTCGTTTAGTTTATTCCAATATATCTGCAAGAAAATAGTAAAAGTTTCTTAGCTGTATTAATTTCCAGTCTCTCACTGTATGCATGTATCTTTACACGTGTGTCAAACTGCCTATATTCACCTTTTACCTCTTGACACGAACCACTGCTTCCTACATACAACGTAAACGGTACTGAATTTGGAAGTTCGATTAGTATGGTATGGACACCATCGTTTCGGCAACAGAATTCAAACTTTGTTCCATTTATATACGTTCCATCTGGAAGGTCACCAAAAGTAGTCGTATTTCTGTGTGCGTCAAATTGCATTGATCCTGCTTCAAATCCTGGTTAAAAAGGAACAATGAAAATTTACAGTTAATGCGGTGTTTTATGGCACTGTTCCATTTGTCAAGCTATTTTCCTGGTTAGTTTATACCAAGCTGTGCGGACACTTGGCTTACTCTTTCATGCCAATGCTCCTGGATCTTTTTGTGCCAAAAATTGAAATGCACCCAGACAAAAATACTAGATCTAATCCGAATGCGACTAAAGATTGTGGTGGTGGCTATAACATTTATGTACTACTAGAATGAGCTGTTTCCTTGCCTTCTTCAAAACGTTATATACAGTAAAATTTGTATATTAATCAAATCTTGCTCATGACATTGACAGTGCCATTGGCAGTCATCAAATAAGATAATGTTAATTTCGAATCATTTGTCTTTAAAGATATTATCTTGTATGCATGTATCAATGTAATGTCCCTAACCTTTTATTTAAAAACAAAAGTGTTATACGATGCATTGATTAATAAGGATCACACTTATTTTAGAAATATCACATTTTAATTTATTTTCCAGACTTTCAAATATTCATAAACCTTCTGAGGACTGCACCCATAATCTGAAAGAGGGATCAACGAAGAAATGTATAATATTGTTTGAATGGAGTTGCCATGCATCACTACAAATCTAGCAATGAACGGGACCATTACCCATGTTTTACTGCTCTTTGTCTGGGCCGAGTACATTATTCTTAGCGGCTCATTTAACATGCATATACTAAACCGAGCATCAGAATGATACCTTTTGGACACCTCCCTCCCTTCCGGAGGATACAGTAGTTCCCCGGACTACATTCAGGTAGGTTTGACTGCCTGCCTGTGATTGTTGCGTCCTTTTTGACACAAAATTCCTCCTTAACAAAGGCTAGATTTGTGTATTCTCCTGCAGCATGAAAATTACTCGTAACGGTACTGACAAAACCCTTGTAATCTCTATAGCGCTTTACTGACCCAGACGTAAATCCTTTTGGGCATCCTTGGATCGGCTTCAGGAAAGCAAACGAATCCTTGGGCCAGGACAAATCTTTACCTGAAAGTGAATGTTCAGTTCTAAGTTTGTGCCACATTGGTCCCGTAATCAAGGAAATGCTGAAGTACCAAAATATAGTTCATGATAAACTTACTAAACCCATATTTTGTAAAGGAAATGTACTAATCATCTATGATGATAGATGATTAGATATTTAGCTCGCTACTATTGGAGTTAAATACACTTTTTCCTTTTTTAATTTGAGTCTAGGACTATAATGTGTAACTTAGAAAGTAAACGTACTACATCGTGACTCTAAACATGTAGTTTAGCTTTTTTGTATTAAAATTGTATCCTTAAAAATTTGCTCATTTGCTAATTTAACATCCGAAGTGGAACCAGTCTTATTGGTCCGTTCTGTTTGAAATTTGGATTTATTAATTTAAGTCATTCACCTGAATTACAAAGTAGTCATTAATACCTTTTGGAATAATTCATTGTTTCATAAGTATTGTAAATCGATTTACGAACCTCTTGGATTATATTATTGTTGCACCTCAAGACTGTTAACACGTCCTGACATTCCAGGCCATTGGTATATAACATATTCCAGGCCATGGCACATTAGAATATTCAAGACAGGAGGCAGATTAGTATATTAAGTATTGGATTTTACTTGGACCAACACTGAATGAATATGGAACGCTATGCATTTGGGTTTGTGATGGAACATTTATTACTATTGTGGGTTTAATTGACAAGACTGGACTGTGAGTATTTGCTGAAGTTTCACTTTGCATTCATGTGAAATATATTATTTGTTGACCTTTACAAAACTTGCCTAATTTTGCTCTTTGTGTTACTTAGTTTAAGACTATATATATATATATATATATATATATATATATATATATATATATATATATATATATATATAATTCTCTCTCTCTCTCTCTCTATATATATAGATATATATATATATATATATATATATATATATATATATATATATATATATATATATATATACCACCGTGTTGGCCAATTCTGCGCAGGTTTACTTCTGCGCAATGATACGACATTAATGAAAACATTGGATCACGTGTTATTTTTGGTCAAATATCTAATTTGTATCAAGAAAGAGCGATCGTCCTTTAATCAAGGAAGTTATATTCATAAAGCGTACAAAAATATCTCACATCTCTACCCTAAATGCATATGAAAATGGAATTTCTATATGTCAACATTACTACCCACTCCATGACCTTCTTGAACTTGTAACCCAGAAAATCATATTTACTATGTATCTTTAAGAATCATACAAATAAATACATTATATAACAGATGGAAATGTATACCTTAACACAATACTTCATTTTAATCCAAGTTTCCAAATTTGCAAGAAGTTGTCCCACAAGTACAAAATCGTCTGCTATCCAAAATGTCAACTTGCCATTAGAACGCGAGCCTCAAGAAATTCCCCGGCGTAGTCTGTTTCTAAATTCTTTTGTAATTTTTCCCCATAAACAAGACCTTGTAAACACTTTACATCTTATTCACCGTTGTTTCTCTTCCATATAATAGATAATTCTTTTATAAAATGTTGAACTTTATTAATTTTTTTACAAGATCGGTATAGTGTGCTTAATATCTATTGCCATTTATTGGCATTGTTAAGTTGAATATTTTAAAACCAGTTACAAACCTGACCTAATTTCTCGACTGAAATGCTGACAGAAACAGTCCAAAGTAATGTATTTCATTTCCATGGATAAAAATTCCATTTTTTTCAAAGCTTTGCGAGGAATAGGCCGACATATCGCGAGTCATGAAAATACAGGGGTGATGTCCCGTGTGTCTAAAATTAATATTATTTTAATCAGAATATTCTGGTGACAATCGTAAGTATTGCGGTATTTGTTTTTCGTCAATCGGTCGAATTCGGTATGCGTTTTGCTTCAATATTAGTGACGGAAACCTTACGTGCGCAGAAACGCCCGACAGCAGTTTCTATATCTTTATATGCTTTTTAATACTCTTAAGTAAACAAATAAAAATGGCAACACTTCCTGATATTAAGTTCAATGGCAGGTTTCTTCTTGCTTACAAAAGTTTGAACAATATGCAGTCAGTCACCAAAACTCTGAAGTGCTTTACCTCAAGCATACATTTTATTATCTGTTTTATGCCTTGATGAAACGAATGACTTTGCCACAGAATATTCAGCACGCATGAAATATAAAAATAGTCATGCTATCTTCAAATCAGTCTGTAACGATTGTTACTTTATTTCTGAGCCTTAGAATGATAAAAGACTCATTAAAAGTAATAAATAAACTCGCTAATGGTTTTCATTTCCATTAATTACATCTGTGGAAAAAAACAACTCACAATGTGTAAAGCATGACAAGGAAGATCAGTCAAAATCATAGACTGAGGACACTTGCGAAGACTTCAGTACAGTTAGGGTATTCCGTGAATAAACATGTGAGAATTTAAGTCAAAAGTATGTGATAGCGAAGGCAGAGATAACTGTTTAAAACGTTTAATGCAATATTACTTTCTTTGATCTTTCCCTATATTTCCAATAGGAACAAAACCGTTATAAATGTTGGTTATATTGTGATAATTGTGATGATACCAGTCAATTGCAAATGAATATTAAAAATGTTTCGTATACTATTAAATTATAAATTGCATGTAATGAATTGTGTTGGATATGTAATTAAACATTTCGGAAAGGACATATCAGTGAATTATATAAACACACATTAGAGATTTATGATTGACATGCTTTCTCTCAAAAAACCATATTAACATATATTCAATATATATTGATGTTTGTTAATTCAATTTAACTATGAAGTTTTAAATATAATCTCAATATGTTTGTTTCCATATGAAACCATTTATAAGATCCTAAGTAGATTCGTTTGCAAAAATTAAATTCAATATGAAGAAACCACTAGCCCATACACTTACCTCAGTATTTAATATTTCAAAAATATATTACCATGTGGTTAGAAAGCCACTTTAATGGCAAAATATTGCATTTTAAAAATACAATTTAAATTTTTATTTGTGTAAAATATACTTTTAAGATTAAGAGCTAACACCTGATTATCGCAATTGGAACACGTAATATTGTTCAAGGAAAACAAATTCATCAAAATCATTATTTATTATAGCGTATTTCATGTTAAGTTAAACAGTTGAAACCGAAAGTAATACAATATAGAAAATAACCTAACTTTCAAAATATTTTCCGATATTTTTTTCATACAAATTGCTGAGGAGTATCTTACTGTTAGATTCCAGAGTCTGGCAACCATCCTCAGGCTTCAGCGCAAACGGGCAGCGGCACTGACATTTTCCGTCGACGTAACTCAGGTATCCAGCGTTATGGCATTTTAATGTGAAGTTCTTGCAAATGGTTTCTGAGCAACAACAATGTGAAATTAGAACACTGTATGGAGGTGGACAAGACATAATATTTTTTTAAAAAAAGATCTACTTTTCTATCATTGGAGAGAAGTGGTGATAGTACCTTCTTAAGTACTATGTAAGACACTAAGTTTGTGTCCATAAATTACTACAGCGAGAAAATTATCCACTATTATCTGCTAGACGTAAATAATTTTGTGATGATGCATGTGCGAATCCTGCAAGAGAATATTTAAATAATTTCCTGTAGCATTCACGAGACGACGCACGTTTTAAGGCATTATGAAACAAGGAAATGTGTCTTCTATGTTTCTATAATACTACTAAGAATCAAATTCATTTAATATAAAGTAACTACCGAACGAAATATATTGAATGCTAGAAACCGCCTCTAGGATAGTTCTTGTTCCCAAAAGTGACTCCCAATTTTTCAATATTTTGAGTTCAAATACACGCACTAATAACTTTAATATATGAAGAAAAGTTGCTTGATGTTCACCATCGCATCTTCTTAAGGTCTATACTTTACTCCATCGTGGAGAAGAAAAAAAAAACGGTATTTTCAAATGTGTTTCATCAAACAGAATCTAAAAATTGGTTTCCAAATATGTCTGATCGCGAAGTAATTTACACGAATATCGCTAATTTCCTTTTAGATATCTTTCTTTAACTAATGTTATATTTTTACTTAAAACATTTATGTGTAGTTCCGCAAAGAAACAAATACTATAAAATTGCGATTTACTGAAAATTAAGAGCATATATGAAAGGCACAAGATGATTGCATCGATATTTAATAAGATCCCTTTATACCACTTACCGTTGAGTTTCAGAGCCAACTGAACCTCATAGGCTGCATAAAAGTAGTCCGTGTTATATTTGTCTTCGACTAAGTACTCCACTCTGTTGTCAAGTACTGTCATGACTCGTTGCCCATTGGAATCAAAATCCTTTGAAGATGAAAATGCAAGCGTTATAAATGTAGTGGAACCTGTATTATTCTGTCATGAAAAGGAACAAAAACTAACGATTGAATGTATCCATGTGCTAGAATGCTGTCTCAGATTAAACAGTAATATTATCTGGAAAAGCTAGAGTTTATAGCTACAACTGGCTTCAGTCGAGAATACTCTTAACAGATGATCTTAGTGTATGGCGCAACATGTTTTGCTTAGATTTGTTTTACTCTTTTGATAAAAAATAATTACGAAGTTGCTATTGGAAAAAAAAGTTTCTGCATCTCATTGTATTCTACTAGACAATAAACAAATATAAATGATAAACGACAAAAGGTAAATAATGTGTACCCATCTGTATGTATTTGTTTTAAATTCATTAAGTATACCGCTGACAAACTCATGTACAAGCTCATATACAACTCCTACTGTTCTCATTATACACTTCAAGGTATACAAACGTAACGTTCGTAATAACAACGTCTCTGTTACGGCATACCTATCTTTTGTTCGATGAAGACACTTGGATTTAAATCAAAGGTATTGAATTGACATGTTGGCGATAAGACATGGATACTATACTTTGTAACGTGTTAATACAATTCTATTGTCAAAACGCATTAGGCCTTAATATGCACTCGTAGTATATCCAATTGAAAAATTTCATGGCTTACCCAAAGTCCATAATGCATAATTGAATTATAGTCATATTCAAAAGAGAACATGTTACTTCCAGTTGATTTTGCAAATTGATTCCTATAATCTGAAAAAGATATATATATATATATATATATATATATATATATATATATATATATATATATATATATATATATATATAGATAGATAGATAGATAGATAGATAGATAGATAGATAGATATTGTTTTAGAAATGACTTCACATCCTGTGCAAGTGATTAAGATCATTAAATTTAAAATTTCTATTGTCATATGTTTTGATTCTCATCTTACATTTATAAGATGTTGGCTTATTTTCGGACTAACGTTGTGAAAATTGTTGAAAATTTATCTATGCAGATTACTAAAGGAATTTTAGTTTCAAATTAAATTAAAATACTACAAATGTTAATAATTCGATTTAAACATATGAATGTGTTCCTTATATCTTTTAATTAAATTAAATTTATCGTCAGCATTATCACCGTCGGTAATAAAGTGTTCGCTTACCTGGTTTTATATTGTCCCAGTTAATTCGAATATACGAGTCCCTATTCGCATTTTGCTGTTCATGGACTAGTCCTAACATGTGTCCCATTTCGTGTGCAGCAGCAGCCTTAATAATACTAATAATAATAATACTAATAATAATGATGATAATAATAATAATAATAATATCCATGACGACACATAAAAGTTACATAAACAACAAGAACAGCAGAAATAATAATATTTCATTATCAACATTAAATAATTGTTTTTAGAACACATAATCTTTTTCTGCAATCAGTCTGTCATATATAGTACATTGTCTTAACAGCAAATATTCAAACACCTTCATATTTCAGACATTCATATGTATTTACTGTACTTACTGCGCACTTCTTTTGTTTAAATCTCTTCGAATCTCTTTTTCCATCTTCTCTGTATTTTATGTAATTTGCTGTCAGGGAATATTTCTATGATTCTCTACCACTGACATTTCAGACTGTAGACAATTGACTAAAATATTTAGTGTATATAAAACAATGGTATTGTGTCTTTAAAACTGATATTTCAAACACTTTACAAAATTTGACAAATAAATATAGTTGAAAATCAAACATTAGTGTTTTGTTTCTAAAATTGACATTTCAAACACGATACAAAATTGACTAACAAATGTTGTTTGTAGAAGAAATGTGGTATTTTGTCTGACATTTTAGACCCTCTACAGAATTGTCTAATATTGTTGTTTATATAACATATTGGTATTTCGTCTTTAAACAGACATATCTAGTCATGTATAGAGAACAGATTTATAACTGTTGTTAATGTTTTGTCTTTAAAAATCTGACACACAAAACCCTCTAGAAAATGGACTAGTAAATGCAGTTTAAAAAACAACATGGATGTTTTGTGTTAGCAACTGACATTCCAAGCCATGTACAGAACAGATTAATAATTGTTCTTTTTGTAACAAATTTGTATTTTGTCCTTAGAAACAACATTTGCAAAATTGACAAAAAATGTAGTTTTCATAAGTCATTGGTATGTTGCCTTTAAATCTGACCTGTAAACCCCGTAGAGAAGTGATTATTAAATGTAGTTTATATAAATGTTCGTATTTTGTTTTTGCCTTTAAACTGACATGCAAAACATTGTAGAGAATGGACTTGTAACTGTAAAAACATGGGTAATTGGACGTTAAAAATGACATTTCAAACTCTGCACAGAACTGATTAATACCCGTTGTTTACATAAAACATTGGATACTTTGTCTGTAATACTGACATTTGAAACCCTACAGTGAATTAACTATTAAATGAAATTTGTATAAAACATTGGACTTTTGTTTTCAAAACTGACATTTTGGACAGTACAGAATTGATTAATACACGTAATTTACATAAAATATTGGTATTTTATGTATCAAACTGACATTTCAGATTGCACAGAATTTACAAATACATGTAGTTTATACAGAACATTCTTATTTTGTCCTTAACATGGAAATTTCATACTTTGCGTAGAATTGGCTAATAAATATAGTTTATATTAAACAATGGTAATTCGAATACCACACTATCATGAGATCCATAATTATATAACTTAAATACCTTACCGCATATATACTTTATGTACGTACATAACGTACATACTAAAATATACTGTATGTACTTACATACATACAAGCTATATGTACGTACAGAAAGAGTATGTAAATATATATATACACATAATCAGTACTGAGGAAGGATACATACTCCACCGCAGGGTGATAAATTCTGAATGTTTGCACTAAGCCTTCCCACGAAGCTCCAGCATCCATTTCCACTGTGAGAGAATATGATAATATAACTCTCAACTCCTTGCAAGTAAACGCACATTAACTATATGGGATAAAAAGATATAAACAGTGCTTTCAGGTGCACTCTATCAGCTAGAGGATGAAAGGGTTAGGGGCTGATTAGGTCAATAATTTCAGCATTTCATGAGCATTAGTGCAAACAAAACATCTAATTAGCCTAAGAACTTTAAGTCTTCTTTCAGTATTCGTCGAGGGCAATTACGAAACTGAAACAAATAAGATAAAGAACGCAAACAGTGGGTACATAAGAACGTACTGATTTTACAAACTATTACTTCACTACTTAAGAACTGTCGTAGTAAGGACTGAGTTCAAATTCTTACCACCTATTGCATCAATAAGATTTAGATAAATAATAGATACAATTGCTTACAATTACACCATCGCCAGCGATAGTCTCCTACGGTCACTGACTCTTCGCCAGTTAGGCCTATAACCAAGTAGCAGGTTATATATTCTTCTGTGATGTTTAAATCGAAATAAATCATTTTTCAGTTTATCCCGTTTTGCCACAAAGATGTTTCAATATTGGTAATATATCGTCTTTTTCCATTGAGCTTTGATTTTAAAGCGTATTGATGAAGCCAATTAGATTTTTAAATTCTATTAACACATTATATGATATAAATCTGATGCGAATTCCGACGTCCTGGAAATGAATTTGTCAAGGAACATAAAGAGCTGCCTCAACAGTATTCCTTTAAATAATTACAGTATGATTGAGAGACAGATAGTTACTTTCTCTTTTCTGTGGCAATTTGCATGAGTCTTACCATCGATTTACACAAGATGATTGTGCAGTTTTACCAAAACTTGAAACATTTTTTCCACTATAATGCTGAAATTTCTTAAGCTCTTGATGATCTTGCTTGTTTCATATAAATGAATTAAATTATACATCACTGACAGCTTTGAAACGTGTTCATAATTTATCACCCTTTCTGTCAAGTGTTGAAATAATCTCTATTCAATGCGTCCATGTATTTAGGTTTACATGCGCATACAATCGCTACTTGTTGTGGATGTAGCAAACAGACTATTAGAATACGATCAGACACTGATGTTAGCTGATCCTTGTCTAGTGTATTATGCTGTATCTCAACAGACTATATGATATATTTGGTGATGATGTAACCCGTGATCGGTTCTGTCTGAATGTAGGTTTAAATTTGAATTCTGAAGCCGATCTAAATAATTAAATGTAGTTATGCTATTTTCCAATCATTTCCTTTCTATCATTTCTCTTGATTGTTGGTAGTATTTTCTTATTACGCAAACATATCGTGCGTTAAAATCACGTACGACCTTCTTTTTGCAACAATATTTGCATGTTTTAGCTATTCTAGTTTAACACACACGTTGGTCTTACTACGATACATCGGTACATTACACCCGATAAATCCATTTCTGATGATGTAACTTATTTTTTCAAACACAGATTATTAGAGAACCCTCATAACATATATATATATATATATATATATATATATATATATATATATATATATATATATATATATATATATATACCGTACACATAAACATATTGTAAGCCCAAGAAGGCCAGTTTTGAACAAGTTTACTCCTGATTTGTACTATAATTACTAAGTAAACTGCATAGCGAGTATACTGTAACCAGCTTACCGAAACCGTATTGCTTAAAACGCATGGACAACTTTCCGTTGGTAAGACTAAATATGTGTGTTGACAACATTTGAGAGACGTGAGAGAAAAAGAGAGAGTGCGATTTCGCTTTCGTCGCACGCAAGAATTATTTTCCTTAACCTTAATGAACTTTAGTTCTTTGCTTTTGCAGAATAATCTACACAATGAATTTTCAAAAGCACCAAGCAGATGAAAAATAACTGATTTACTGCAGTTAGATTCACTTTCACATGTTGGACAGTTTCTCCGGTTTCAACAGATAATCAGGAACATCTGCACAGTAATACATGAAATAATATATATATATATATATATATATATATATATATATATATATATATACATTGTTGACGATTCTGAACTCAACTTATGTAATAAAAATTTATTAAAAAATTATGGTGTGCATAATATTTATAATCATAAAATGAATAAGTATTTTATAATTAATTAATCATAATTGATTCAGAATTAATTTTAAAAATGCCCTTTCATTTGTAAAGAATTATTAAACTTATTTTTATGATATTAGTTTATACTTTCACTAGTCAAGTTATTCAGTAAATTAGAATAATATAAAATTATTCTTAACTAAATTATAGACAGGGGACATAATTAAAAAAAATATTTAAAAAAAAATTGATCAATGAATATCGTAGAGTGTTTTGGAATTTAGACCTTTTGGATATACCGTATTAAGACGGTGGATCCAATAGGTTTCATTTAGCAGACGTTCCATCTCAGAATCAGCTATAACAATAGGCTGAAAAGAGAAATCTTGCAAAGAATGGGAATTCTTGTTAATATGTGCTGCAACATGAGATGAAAATGATTGATCGATATAATTTCTTATGTCTGATCTATGTTGGTTCATACGTTTAGATATTTGTTGACTGGTTTGTCCAATATATTGGATGCCACATTTTTTGCATGTGATCAAATAAATAACGTTTGTTGTTGCACAATTAGTATGACAACGCATATTAAATGTTTCTTTCGTATTATTACTATTGAAAGAAGTATTTTCATTAATTAAAGGACAGTGCGAACATCTAGGTCTATTACATTTAGTTGATGATCCCTTTCTATGTAATTTGTTTTCTAATTTAGAATTAATTAGGAAATCTTTAAGATTTTTAGGCCTTTTATAAGCAAGTGTCGGTTTGCCTTCGTGTAGCGATTTAACACTTGCTTTACAAGATAATTTTAATAAATCCCAATATTTATTGATAGCCTTACCTATATTAGGCAAACTTGGGTTATATTCAATAATAAAAGGAATGATATCTTCATTTCTCTTTCTGATTTTACATTGTAATGATTCAAGTTGCGTAAGAGAAGATACTTTTTGGAAAGCAGTATTAATGATGTGAATAGGGTAATTTCTATTGAAAAAATGCTGACCTAACTCTGTCAAAGATGACTTAAAGACAGTATCATCCGAAATAATTCTTCTATATCTTTTTGCTTGGCTATATGGTATCCCGTTTTTACATGATCGAGGATGACATGAAAAATATTCAACATATTGATGAATATTCGTGTTTTTAACATGAACCATGGTAGTAATGTCATTATTTTCATTTTTCACGACCTCTACGTCCAAAAATGATACTTTAGTTTAAGACACATTGAATGTAAATTTTATTATTGGATGTAACTTGTTTAAACAGTCTATAAAATAATAAAGGTCTTCTAATGAATAACTCCAAATCATAAAAATATCATCAAGAAATCTTAACCAAACATCTGGTTTTAAGAGGCATTTATTTAGAAAGTCGTCTTCTAATTTCCCCATAAATAAAGATGCATAAGAAAGTGCCATAGGACTACTCATTGCTGTTCCCAACTTTTGGAGATAGTTTGTATTACCAAATTGAAAAATTTTATTTCCGAGCACAAGTTTTATCAAATCACAAACATGTTCTTTTGATAGTTTACATGTTTATTCGTTTTCTTCAAGATAATATTTACATGCTTCGATACCATCATTGTGTGGTATATTCGTGTAGAGTGAAACCACATCAAGTGTAACTAGGAATGAATTTTCAGTTAGTTTCGGAAAATATTGTGTGTGTGTGTGTGTGTGTGTGTGTGTGTGTGTGTGTGTGTGTGTGTGTGTGTGTGTGCGTGTGTATCGCTGCCTAACATTTATTTATACTGTACCCCTCCGGTGGCCTAGTGGTTAGAGCGTCCGACTCGGATGCGGGAGGTCGCGGGTTCGAACCCCGTCCAAGTCATTCCAAAAACTTATAAAAATGGTAGTAACAGCTGGCTCGCTTGGCGCTCAGCATTAAGAGGTTAGTGTTGGGACTGGCCGGCCTGGTATCAGGATGTACTGTGACTGGATGGAACATCATTCTACATGTCTGCTGCATGGTGCCACAGTGCTAGACATTACTAAAACCTGCCACACTGCAGACATCGTAGCCATATGACTGAAAAATTGTCAAAGCTACATTAAAAATCCAGATCACACACACACACACACACACACACACACACACACTTCTTCCTGCTTTTCGCACGTTTGTTTGTAAATAAGAAATTAAGTGTGTGAGCTATTTGTATCAGCTAATATTATTTTCTTCCTTGTCTTTAGAACATCAACATGGATTTGGTAGGATTCATTTTTATAGCAGCATGGAGCATGGATTAGGTAGGATTCATTTTTATAGCAGAATGGATTTGGTAGGATTCATTTTTATAGCAGCATGGATTTCGTAGGATTCATTTTTATAGCAGCATGGAGCATGGATTTGGTAGGATTCATTTTTATAGCAGCATGGATTTGGTAGGATTCATTTTTATAGCAGAATGGATTTGGTAGGATTCATTTTTATAATTATACTGATATTATATAAACAATCTTCTTCTGAATACATTTGATAACGATAATGTTGACGCCCAATAAATGATGGCACGATTAACAGCAAGAGATCAAAAAGGCTAATCATTTAGAATATCGTTGTACAATACGTCTGGTATGCACTGTTTGCGTTTTTTATTCTTATAAAATACTGTGTAAAGGAGAACATCTATGTCTTTGAACACGTATGTGAAGTACAAATCTATATCAACGCCTTATTGTATATAATTATATGTTATTATTATTATTATTATCAATAGTAGTAGTACTAGTAGTAGCAGTATTGTTGTTGTTGTTGTTGTTGTTATCTTCCACAACCATTTCGTTACTGTCTCCTAGGATTTGTCCTCTTTGCATGGATTTATTTCTCAAAGACCTCTCGCAATGTTCTTGTTCCGAATACACTGGCGCTTTATGTAAATGGTCTGCCTTGAGTGATATGCCAAACGTTGCTCAGTTCATCACTATTCTATTTCACTGGCGCACACTATCCAATGTTGCGCAGTAGCATTTACAGTCTATGAACAATTTGTTAGAACATTTCATGAAATGCCTTAGCTATACAATGAAAATTAACTTGTTTCGTCTCATATCTGAATCAAATAAATTTAGTTAAGAACATCGGTGCTTGAGTCGAATAAAATGATTTGCCTATGTAAGTCTGTTTCCTTATATTTCATAATACAAATAAAGTTTTGTTCGATGTATTTGCATGCCAAAAGTACATCTCAGTAAATATAAAAGATCAAGAGAGACATCCTTAATATACTTTAGAATTTGACTTGCAACAAACTTGTCCTATTCGTTCCAGACTGATGTAGAAATTAACCTTCCATAATCTTGTTCAGCTGAATGGGTTACAAAGCAGGCAATTTCGTGCGAAAAACACGAGAATCCTTTTGTACTTGGCATATATCTCAAATACAATGGTTTGGACAAAAAACACAAATGGTATGTATGTATGTATGTATGTATGTGTGCATGTATCTATGTATACAAGCATGCATGCATGTATGTATGTATGTATGTATGTATGTATGTATGTATGTATCTAGAACTTACTTGACGAATGTTAGAGTGGTGTTATGGCCCAGACCGTATACAGCATGAACTGTTGGTGTATATGGTACAAATCGATAGGCTGTCACCGCCTCCCATTCTTTCATTTACCGTATTGCCGCCGCTTTCCAGGAGTCTGCTACAGTTGGTTTAATAATAATAATAATAATAATAATAATAATAATAATAACAACAACAACAACAACAACAATAATAATAATAAAAACATTGATAATAATAACGTTTAAATTGTTGTTGTTGTTGTTGTTGTTATAGGGTTTAACGCCATTTTTCAGCACTAGATAGGCTATACATGGCGGCCAGTATTAAAGGTGGAGGAAGAACCCTGGAAAACCCCGGGAAGAACCACCGACCCACGAGAAGCTACTGGCAGGCTTTCTCACGTACCCACGTTAGCCGAGTCTGGACTCGAACTCACGCAGACAGAGGTGAGATGGCAGTGATCCGTAACGATCAGCGCTTTAGACCACTCGGCCACTCGGGGCCCCCGTTTAAATTGTTATACAGAAAGTTTGAAGAGATTGCAAATATGTATCAACACCACCTGTTATCTTCAAATTATTGTTCATTTTTTCCGCAGAATGCACGTGAGACTAATACTAAGTGATCGAGTTTTCTATGGTGTACAAAATCGCCCAGCACACGGGTCATCAAAATGAACTGCGTATATTGTTATACCTAAAAGTCTTACCCAGTGTATATGGGCTTTGGTGCATGAGCAATAAGACACGTCTGATGCTATACGGGTTGAGACAAAGTCTCAAAAAGCCATCAGTTACCAATGAAAAAAAATTGTAGATGTGCTAAATGATGTTAGAATTGTAGGTCCGTCCCACTGAGATGAGGTCATATATGTAAGAAACCGGTAAGTTTGATAACTAACCCATTGGTTAGATGGAGTTTTTAATGAAATTTCACCCATTTCTGTCATGCCCCAGCGTCATAACTTTGAATTATACACGATAACCACAAGATCGCATGGTGCGTGGCTTCTTTAGTAATATCTAATGACATGTCATTATATTCTTAAATACATTTAGTGGATTTGAAAAAAAAAATGTGCAGGTACCATCAACCGCTGAATCCAGTTGTACACTTAGGGCCTTGCCATGTCGCCCAGTCTTTGGCACGGAATTTGAAACCAGGAAGCGTGCGGATACGTGTGTAACAAAATTATAATTGTGTTGATTATATATATATATGTTATTAGCCATATGATTTGTATTTATATTATCAACCTCGTATGGTACAATCTACCTTTGGTGTGATCTAACGCTCTTTCAGTTGTGTATTTTATCTCGTGTTATTGTATACATTCCAGTTTCTTTCCTTCTGTACAGCCATGCACAAATGAAATTATTTTTTTTTTTGCAGCCGACACATTTTCTTTTAAATAATTCTCTAATTTTGTTTAATAGCCTATAATTACAACTATGACAATGAGATATCCGGGATATAATTTGCGCCAACATAAATTTACATAAAACGACAGATGTCGTTATGTCTCGTCGATTTCTAGGTCAGTAAAATATTTTCAAGCATCCGGAACAAGTTGAAATAAACTAAGTGAAACATAACACATTTGAAGGTTTAGTTCCTGTAGAAACAGCCATGTAAAGTTTTGCAAACACAACGGTTTTTGTGTTTTATTTGTTTGTCTTGTCCATGTTTTGTATTTGCCTTTGAAAAAGACTCATTAAGAGTCGACAGCGCTCAGGCTAGTTAGATGCTAGTTTTGCACTGTTCGTTGTCAGTTTATTACATTTATCTTACTCAATTCCTGAAACCCGTGATCCCTTGCCGGATCCAATGCACTTGAAAGGACTGTTATTCGCCATATGATTTGTATTCTTTATATATATATATATATATATATATATATATATATATATATATATATATATATATATATATATATTATTACATATATATATATATATATATATATAAATGCAAGCTAGACGTGGGGATTAGACATTCACGTGTCTAGTCTCGTACAAAAGTTTCAAAGAAAAGAGTGAAGCCAACAAGTTTTGTAAATTTAACAAAATAATTTTTTCCCTTGAAAACAAGGTAAAGTATGAGAAAGGATTTACAGTTTGTGAATCAAATCCAAAATTAATCCTAGAATTCAAAAGTATAAGTTCTATTATTAAAAGTTCTAAATGAATGAAAGTTCGAATCCCGATGAAGTTACAAAATGGAAGGCGATGACGTCCTCATAACCAGCTTTGTGTTCTCGTGTCAACAGTTCCTTGGTGAATCACCAAGAATATAATTCCGGTCTTAGAATTCCAAATAATTTCCAGTAAATGTCCTTGTCCAAGAACACTAGATAAAGTCTCCAGGGAAAATAAATTATTTTAAATAAAAACTCAATTTAAACGGCAAGAACAGGAATATCTTTGAACCCGAAGATATGATTTACAACTGACTAAAATCAATGAGATATGAGTATTAAACCCAACTAAAAACGCAATTTCAGACCCGCGTGATGGGTCACGTGATCACTATGTCCGAGCTACGTAAAAACAAATGATATGCCAGCTGTCACGTCCGCCACAATAAATTCGATTGTACTAAAGAAATCTTACTATAGATTGAATAATAAAAAATTATAAAAAAGATGGTTTAACACAGAGCTGACACGCAAGCCAAATATGACCTTGATTACGACCAATGATTTTCACTCTAGGAAAGAAATAAAAAAAAAAAATGTTTACTAATTCTGAATCAAGGTCAGGAACTAGATCAACTAAAAATACAATGTAATTACGAATTGCATATTAATCAAGCTAAAAAGAACTGAAATGAATTTACTGGAAAAATGTCAAATCCAGGGAATAAAGTTATCATTACAATAACATGTAATGGAATAAAAATAAAATAAAGAAAATTTAAAACTATCATACAAGTAATTAAATTACATATACGTAACACTTCCCCATAAAGAAAAAGAAAAAATTATGTAATAAAGCTTTCTTCTTACTGTATGTTAATTATACATGAGGTAAAAAATTACATAAGAAGAACTCTTATGAATTATACAAAGTGTACATGAAATAATATTTCTATATACGGGAAAGTGCATCTGCACTTAAATTGTCTTTTCCCTTGATGTGCCTGATGTCAAGAGTATATTTCTGTAACAACAAACCGCACCTTAATAATCTTTGATTTTGTGTTTCATCTTGTCGATGAAAGTAAGGGGGTTGTGATCACTAAACACAACAATCGGAGAAGGAGCTGAGCTAATGTACATTACAAAATGCTGTAGTGCCAATATTAAGGCTAAACATTCCTTCTCGATTGTTGTGTAATGTTTGTGTTGCTTATTTAATTTCTTTGAAAAATAGCACACTGCATGATCAAAACCATTTGTGTCTTCTTCAATCCATACTGCTAAAACCCCAACATCACTTGCATCAACAGATACTTTAACAGATTGACTGAAATTTGGAGCTGTAAGAGCTGGTGCACGTTTAGGTATGGTTTTTAACTTGTCAAAAGCCTCCTGACATTTTTCAGTCCAAAGAAACTTGTTTTTCTTACTCAATAAATCTGTCAGAGGTTCAGCAATATTAGAAAAAAAATGGAACAAAATTTCCTATAGTATCCAGCTATACCAAAAAATCGCATCAGTTTCTTTTTATTGACAGGAACAGGGAAATCAGAGATAGCCTTGACTTTAGCATCTATAGGCGTAACTTGTCCATGTCCCACAATATGTCCTAGAAATGTCACACAAGCACGGCAGAACTCACTCTTGGATAAATTGATTGTCAAGCTTGCATCAGTGAGTCTGTCAAAGAATTTCCGAATTGTTGCTAAATGTTCTTTCCAGGTGTCGTTGTAGATGATGACATCATCGATGTAAGCATCACAATTATCTAGACCAGTGGTAATCATATTCATCAAACGTTGAAAAGTACTTGGCGAACCATTCATCCCGAACGGCATTACTTTATATTGATAAAGTCCATCTGGAGTCACGATTGCCGAAATTTCCTTTGCCCTTTCCATTAGTGGAATTTGCCAAAATTCTTTCAGAAGGTCAAATTTGGTGACATACTTGGCATTTCCAATTTTATCAATGCAGTCATCGATTCTTGGTAATGGAAATGAATCTCTCTTAGTCACACTGTTCACCTTCCTATAATCAGTGCACATACGGAAAGTTTGATCTGGTTTCGGAACAAGTATACATGGTGAATTCCAGTCACTTTTACTGGGCTCTATAAAATCATTCTCCAACAAATAATGAATTTCTTTTTTCAATTATTCCTGTTTGAGAGAGTTCATCCTGAATGGATGTAGTTTCACCAGTTTATAATACACAATTTGAACGTCATGAAAAATTTTGTTTGTTTTCGTAGGAACATCTGGAAATAAGTGCTCATATTCAAATATTAGCTGTTTAAGTTCATTCCTTTCTTTTTATTGCAAACTATAGAGTTTCTGGTCTAGATTAGTCATAATTTCCGAATTACGAAGATGTGTCGCTCCAAAATGAATAGTGTCCGATTGAATTCCTTCACTTAAATCCTCAGTGAGAGGGACAAGTACAACTAAATTAATTGCATGATTTACCTGGCTATCTCGTTCAATATACTATCCATTAATTTATTTAGATCAGAGTACTATTATTATAATTTAACTCATTCATCTTCTTCTTAACTTTATAAACCCTAATACCTAATTAGAAGAATATTTTGAAGAATGAGCAAGAGAGAAACAAGCCAATTACCAGACCGAAAAGTTTTCTCCATTGAAGTTCTGTGAAACCATAATTTCACTTTTGACTTGAATTGCTGAGTGCCAAATTCAAGCATAACTAGCTGGAAAATCCAGACTTAAAATTTGACCCTTGATCCGATTGGACAGATTTGGGACGGCCAAATTGAGTAAAACACTTTATTAAAGCTTTTACCATAGTTTCGGTTTTAATATTCCTCAAAGGAATTTCCTCTGGGAATTTTGTTGACGCACACATAATGGTCAACAAGTTTTGGTTGCCTGACTTGGTCTTGGGAAGAGAAAAACACAATCTACCATTATTCTACTAAATGGTTCGCCAAATGCAGGAATAGGTTGCAGATGAGCCTTAGGTATCTTCTGATTGGGTTTTCATACCATTTGACAAGTATGAAAAGATCTGCAGTATTTACAAACATCACTTTTGATTTTTGGCCAATAAAAGCGAGTGAAGATCTTGTGATAAGTCTTATTAATCCCTAAATGACCAGTCAGAGGAGTTTCATGAGCCAGACTAAGTATTTCCTGTCTGTAAGATTTTCGAACTACAATTTGATAGTTTACTGACCACTCGTCACCAGCAGGTACCTCGGGAGGTCTCCATTTTCTCATAAGAATTCCATTATTAATGAAATAACAGACAGGTACTTCAGTGGCTTCAGTTTCACTAATGGCCCTCTGAAACAAACAGGAGATCTCAGGATCTTTTCCTGTTCGACGACAAGTGATTGTCGCTTGTCACCCTAATTATATAAAAAATAATGAGAAGTTAAAAGAGGATAACTGTGATCAATACATTTTGATTGATCCAAACAAGGAGTGAAAGTGACCTCATCAAATGCCTGACCAATACATGTGTCAGCTAAGGGAATACTTTCCTTATCGAAATCATTCTCAAGAGCTTTCTTTGCCATAGCTCTAGTAACTGCACAAGCTGAGTATAAATCAGGATATTTGTTTTCAATAGGATCGACTTTCTGATCCAAACAAAGCTTGTCAGTTACAAGTGGATTACCGACAACCTTGTCTCCAGCTAGGTCGTTGCCTAGTAATAAATGAATATCCTCAACGGGTAAAGAAGTCGCTATTCCGACTGTCAAATGTCCTGAAACTACGTCTGATGAGAAATTTATACAATGGAGAGGAACATTAACATAGCCGCACTCTACTCCCTGAATGAGAACACTCTCTTTAGAAGAAGACTTCTCAGAACAAGGCAAAGTACCTGATAATAAAAGCATCTGGGAAGCTCCTGTATCGCTTAAAATGTTAATAGGGATAGGATTGGCCAAATCATCCAAGAGTGATATAGAACCCTTCGACATGAATGGTTCATAATTCTCCATAATAAAATCAGATTGGGGTTTATTAGGCCTAACATATGTATTGCTTTCAATACATGACCGTGACCTTGACCTCTTAGAAATAAGAGCGTTTGGGATAGGTTTATTTTGATTCTGATGCTTATATTTCAATTTAAATCAGTCAGAAATAACGGGTCCTTTCTTCTTGCAAGAGGTACACATATTAAGAGACAAGGATTTTGAATCATACTTATCAGAAGCTTGATTTTTGAAAGTTACGCCAGATTGAGTTTTAGAAGGACTCTTATTAGTATGAAATACCTTTTAACCACTAGACTGCTGAGTAAAAAGCTTGCCTACAACCGGAACTTTATGAGTTAAACAATACTCATCAGCAGCAAGAGCAGGATTTTCGAAGGGTTCGATCTTATGCTCTTTAAGATAAGTCTTAATGTCACTAGGGACACAGTTCTTGAGCTCTTCAAGTAATACAAGTTGATTGAGACTTTCGTAATCTTTGTTAACCTTTCTAGAAGAGCACCACCTATCAAATTGTTGTGCTCTTTCTCTTGCCAATTCGACATAGGTCTGGTCATTTGAATATCTAGAATTCCTGAATTTTTGCCGATAAGCCTCAGGGACTAACTCATAACCCTGTAAAATGCATTCCTTAACCACACCATAGACCGCACTCTGCTCTGGTGACAGTGAAAATTAAATATCACTAGCTCTACCAGTAAGTACAGATTGTAATAATAGAGTCCAATTTAACAAAATAATTTATTTCCCTAGAAAAACAAGGTAAAAATATGGAAAAGAATTTACGGTTTGTGAATCAAATCAAAAAATTAATCCTAGAATTTGAAAATATAAGTCCTATCACTAAAAGTTCTAAATGAATCAAAGTTCGAATCCCGATGAAGTTCCAGGATGATGGCGATGACGTCCTCTACAACCAGTTTTGTGTTGTCGTGTCAACAGTTCCTTGGTGAGTCACCAAGAATATAATTCCGGTCTTAGAATTCCAAATAATTTTCAGTAAATGTCTTTGTCCAAGAACACTAGAGAAAGTCTTAATGGAATATAAATTATTTTAAATAAAACCCCAATTCAAATGGCAGGAACAGGAATATCTTTGAGCCCGAAGATGTGATTTACAACCGAGTAAAATCACTGAGATATGAGTATTAAACCTAACTAAAAACGCAATTTCAGACCCGCGTGATGGGTCACGTGATCACTATGTCCGAGCTACGTAAGAAAAATGATATGCCAGCTGTCACGTCCGCCACGATAAATTTGATTGTACTAAACGAATCTTACTATAGATTCAATAATAAGAAAATATAAAAATGTTGTTTATAACAGAGCTGACACTCATGCCAAATATGACCTTGATTACGACCAATGATTTTCACTCTAGGATAGAGATAAAACAAAATTGTTCACAAATTCTGAATCAAGGTCAGGAACTAGATCAACTAAAAATACAATGTAATTACGATCTGCGTAATTATCAACCTAAAAAGAACTGAACTGAATTTACTGGAAAAATGTCAAATCCTGTGAATAAAGTTATCATTACAATAATATGCAATGAAATAAAAATAAAATTTAAAAAACTTAAAACTAACACACAAATAATTAAATTACATATACGTAACACTTTGCTATAAGAATTTTAAATCACTGATATTGAGATTACTATCAAACAAAAAGAAAAAGAAATTTACAGAAGTATAAGTAAATAAATTCGATGCATATTATTATAGATAATTCGTTCATTGTATTTGCAAGGCTCTTTTGTGCAGATTCATTATTATTATTATTATTATTATTATTATTATTATTATTATAGAATGAAGTAGAAGAGGAAAAAAGACAAAACGATGACGGTGATGAAGATGATGCTGGTGATGATGGAACAATACACATTTAATATGTTCTGAGATTCCAAATGTCTGTACTTTGTGATTTATAAAGCATAATGAATCGTACGGTTCAGAAAACTTATTTTCAGAAAATTGATGAGTATAGTTCCTACATTGTTATAGAATTCTGAAATACATAAAGCTACTTGCGTCCTCGCATTAAAAAGAACATTGGCTCAGATTGAATCAGTCAGTAAGAAATACATAAATGAAAAAGGGTAAATCTTGGTGTGCCTGACAATTGTTGCATGTGTACGTAATGACGACATCATGGAAATTGGACTCATTGTGTCCGGTAAAAATTATGCTTTTCTGTGGCAAGAACCATTTATTGATGCTTTGGTTAAATTTAACGTAAGAATACAAGTTTGGATATGTTTTAAGGGGAATAAATTGAACCACATAAGCAATAATAAGTGATGGGTTTGCCTTTCATAGTTCTTTTCGTAACAACAGAAGATAATGCTGGTAATAATAGACAGGCTGATGTTTTCAAACGGCAAGGGGTACATCTTCATATGCCTTGTTCTACACCTTCGGGTTATCTAGAAAGTTTACTTCTTCAGCCTTGTTCAATTACGGTTCGCTATTAAATCTGCATGCAAATTAAGAAGGTAAATTATTGGATGAAATAGCATAGAAAGGAATATAATATGCAATTTTCTTTTTCTGATAACAGATAATGTGTTTCATAAAAAATAAAAAGAAATGTCTACTCCTTTGTAAATGATTGATGCGCACTATTTCCTCAACTTTAACTTCATTTATTATAGATTGCAGCTTGATGCATTTTTATTTATACCTCTAGCCAATATAGGTCTGTCAGTTACTAGTAGCATAAACTCATTCTACCCATCTGAACACAAACTAC
>JAECUM010008842.1:0-36473 GCA_016617855.1 Megalonaias nervosa | reverse complement strand
GTTTCAAATTGGGAAGCGAACGCGTGGATCCTCCAAAACTATTCCATGCGAATATCTCTAATCTCTATGTCCGGTTCTGTTATTGATCATTTCATTTTGTACATTAGGAAACAATATATGTACATTCCTAGAGATCTTTTGCTAACAGATACATTCAACAAAAGCATGAGTTACAAAGTGAACCATGTCGTATTAAGAAGAAAAGAACGCAGAGGAAATGATACAAACGCAACGTCAGGAAGGTATGGCACATTATTATAGGTATCACATGTTAAGTAAGCCTGGCGGGTGAATAGATGGAAAAAATTGCAGTTGCTAATCAGTTTGATTAAATGGCATCATTTAGGTTAGTGTTAACCGTGCTTTTAGACATTCGAAGCCTTTCTTTTCACTCGTTACTACCGATATGATTTCCTCGCTTTCATTAACATGTTTAACAATAATATGGCTTCAACGACCCAATGACATGTCTGCCAACGTGACTTGTTAATGCTCCGTAAAATATTGGAAGAGACAATCTGAATTTTTTCTTTAATCTTTGAATTTCTTTCAACTTGTTGAGGGTCTTATCACAATATAAGTAAAGGTATAATAGTCTATTTACATGAAGGAGGGGATATAGCCAATTCGGCTAATGTTTTGTTTTCTGAAAAGCCTACATTCAAGAAAAAGACACGTCAAACAATTACAAGATCTATCTTTCTCACTCATGCGACAGAGAAATCTAGCTGTTTTGCTAACCTTACTTTTCTTATCTCAGTCTGGTTATCTCAGTTCGGTTGTCTCGGTCTAGTTGTCCACGCGCTAGGGACTACTTTTAAAAAATAAACCTTTGTTGTCTTCTGCTATACCTGACGTAGTTGTTCTAAAAAATCAAACAACAACGACAACAACAACAACAAGAAACAAACAAATATATAACAAAACAACATAGTAATTTAAGGACTCTCCATTTTTGAGAAAACACCATACAAAACATTTCGAGAGAGAGACAGACACATGCACGTACACGATGTTGAGCTTTTTGGTATTACGATAGTTCGTTCCACACAGCATAATCAGTTTTATCCTATCTGCAAGCCTGACTCAGTACATTTTCAGGTCAGCGTCATTAAATGTAGCTAAAGCTACCTAACTAGTTTTGAATACTTCGTGTGAAACAAATTATATACTATTAGCTACATTTAATGACGGTGACCTGAAAATTGACTGTGCTACAGACAGGATAAAATTCTCAATGCTGTGCGAAATGCACTATGACAGAAAACACTGATCTATGCACTTCATATTCTTCCAACGCTGTTAACAACTGCAGAAAACTTAGTAACAGCCAGAAATGTGTTATGTCAAACATGCTTTATTCTATTTTTGTTAAGCATCTCCATTGCGCCCCAGTTGAATCAAAAATATACCTAAAATATTTAATGACAAATAATGCACTTACCAGCCAGAAGGAATCATTTATCCGTCAACACATTAATCCGTAAGCAAATTTCACTGTAACACTTGCCATATTTCCAAGAGAGAAAAATAAATTTTCAGCGAATCAGTGAACTTGAAAGTTTAGCACATGGTTATCAGCTGGGTCCGTATTTGGAGGGTCTTTTATACATGGAGGTACTTTTACAATCAATATTAATTACAACACAAGTATGTCACAAACAGTTTCACCTCCTCTAAAGATAGTGATAGTGACACGGATCTCTAATTACCCGCGAATAACCCAAGCACGGACACTCATGCTACATGTATTTACACTACAACAAGGCTGTGGGCCGAGTACAGTTTCATTATGTACAATTTAATTTTCTAAATTGGAACTAATGAAAATGAAACATTTTCTTGTAATAAATATTAAGTATTTATTGTTAATTTCATATAACATCCATATATTAAATGTGATGATACCTAAAAACTATGCAACGTTTAATGTTGTTATTTTGTTTTGACTCACGCATAAAAACTGTGTACTTCGGATGACACGTCACGCCACAGTCCTCATTAGCATATTTGTATTAATGCACCGCATGTAAACATTGGCGCGTGAACTATACTGAACAAGTAACGGTATTCTTTCTTACTTTAAAGGATAATATTGGGTGAGGAAAAGAATCTACGTTGGGATTTGGACCAAGACAAGGAAATCCCAGTCGCGGGGTTACATTATATGTCTCCCCACTCGTCAAGCCTCGTGGGGAGACAAATAATATAACCCCTTGACTGGGATTTCCTTGTCTCGGTCCAAACCCCAACATAGATTCTATATATCTATCTATCTATCTGTCTATCCATCTATCTGTTTTTCCATTCATCCATCATATATATATATATATATATATATATATATATATATATATATATATATATATATATATATATATATATATATATATATATATTCTTATGTCTGTCAGTACCTCCCATGTATTATTTACACGCATGATAAGAGTATAAAACATTTTAAATTGTACATTTTTAAAGGATAAATATGCATGTTTTTAAAGCTTGATGTGAGATATAGAAACTACCCAGTTACGAACAACGTTTGCCGTTGTTATGAGCTTGTACTCTTACAATCAAGATAAACAACGAAAAAGCAGGTTCATATATTACAATAATAAGTAGAATGAACAATCATTGTTTAAATTCTCTCGTTTACATAATTTCTAGTTTAGTTCTTAATTCAGTGGCTGGCTAGCACTAGATTAAAGTCCATTTACATTAAGTTATAGGGATCTCATTCATAAGTCACGGCAGATTGCTAATTTCAAATCAATAACTATATCGGTCAAGTACGCCATTTAGGCCACTAAACATCAAGTGAAACTGGGTGTACACTGGCCCTGTTAGATCTATCATCCACGCCCTAGTTGACTGGTTCAATATTTTGAAGTCATAACTTGACTGTGTGAGTTATTTTAAAATAATACAATTGAATTGTTTCAGAATCTTTTAGGACTCAGATTCGTTTTATTTTATGCGTGTATTGAACCTATACAATCAGAATTCCCTCACCAAATATTTCATTCTTCGCTTATACTCAGCTCAGTAAGTGTCGATGAGCAGAAATGCTGATTTATTTATAATATATATTCAGCGGACCTAGCAGAGTGGAAACCCTTTCGTTTAAATAGTCAGTACTTATCAGATTATGTGAATTTATTTAAGGACTTGAATATTTAATTGTTTCTATCGGATTATGTGAAACTTTTAATGCCTTCATTGATATTCTATGTTTATGGGCTTAAATTGAAGTAAAAACATTTGGAGTTATAACTGATTCCACAGTGGTGTTCGCACGGTTACACATAAGCTTATAAGAACCCTCGTTTGGAACACCTTTGGATGGTTTCCGGATTAGTAACAGATGATAGTATAAAAACTAGGGTAACTTTCTAGGAATTCATGCACTGTAAGTTATTTTTAATTCTTTAACTTCATTTGATTCATATTTTATTTCAATAAATTTATATTTTGGAAAATTGACTGCTTACTGCTTGTTGGATTACCTTGTCCTGTTAATTAAGTATAAGAGACTAGACGTAACAATATATATGTGTGTGTGTGTGTGTGTGTGTGTGTGTGTGTGTGTCACACACACACAGACTTTATCCAAAATTTAATGTTGTAAAGATAGTTGACATGTCTGATGGAAGTTAAGTCGGAGAGTATGAGCAAGGGAAGTATTATTTACATCACTCTCTCACTTTCTGTTTCACGTTCTCTCTCTCTCTCTCTCTCTCTCTCTCTCTCTCTCTCTCTCTCTCTCTCTCTCAATTTTAACATTAGCTTCTTTTTGAAATCTGCTTGTCCTTAACTACAAATATATTCTATAAACCAGACGGTCGAGAAACTATTGTAGTATAAGCTTGAAAAGTGACCATAGTGTATCTATCTTTGATAGTTGTGTCATTTTTGGCATTCTCAAGTGGGGTTCTCTGAGACGTTCACAAGTAGATGAAGGAAAATTGCGATTACACTGATACTAACATTAATTTAGTATAGGTATGTTTGTAGACAGCAATGCTTATATTAGTATGATTATTCTTAAATAAAATTACTTGGCACGTTGTAGCAGGTACATACGCTATATACTAAACATCTATATAAACGATGTTAAAAAGAAGAACGAATATATACAAATGAATTTCTATTTCGAAACTCCGCGGTGGTAACGGTTTTATCTTCGATTGTGAGCGAGTAGAGCATGCTAATTATGCTGAGATTGCTTTGTCCTGCTGCGATAATTTCTGAACATACACGTTTTCGCGGATGCAGCCGTAATGAGCTTATCCCAAGGTCACCGGCCATACAGGTTGCTATCGATATTTCTCCGATAGAAAATCCAACAGGTGCACCGATGATTCCTATGTTTCACTAACATCCAGGCCAACGGTGGTCACGGAGGCGATTCCGCTAATAGCATCTACAACAATATAAGGGGCCGGTTTGTCATAGTTATTAATCGTCACTGGTGTTACTTTAAGTTTGCGTTATTCTTTCAATTTCCTTTATTGGACCTGATTGTATTTTATATATTTTCTCCATTTGCATTTCGGACCTGTCTCAATCGTTTATTGGCCTAGCATTAGGCTATATATGCATTTCTCAATAAGAACGAAGCAGAGTTATTCGGTGCCCCAATCCTGAGGTATCGTGTCGGTAAGTAGAATTTCGTACAGAAAGTTGGTTCTGATATTTTCCTTCATTCAGAGGCGCATTTAAATGACATTCTGGCATACCAGTCTTTCAAGTAATAAACTTTATAAGTAGATGCAGCTATGAAAGGTCAGAATTTCCTATCAAACTGTAGCAACCTTTAATGATATAAAAATCCCTATTAATGTAATCTATATTGCGGTGCCATTTTAACACCTTTTAACACGCCAGATCCTGCAACATATGGTTAGTATGCACCTTTGTAACTGAAATCAGAATTCTTATTGATGGGAGCATTATACTTGCATATTTACGTTGGCAGGAAGGCTGTGTGTAATGTTTTCTTCTTTACTTGATTAGTACTTTATATATCAATTTTCTCGTACCGTTCTTGCAGAGCTTCATACACGTACAATTTACCATGTCGTTTTTAATGATGCTTCCATTTCAAGTCTTTACTTTCTAAAATTTCAAGTCTTTACCTCTGCTGGTTACCTATGGAGGTACGGACGCTCGTACACATTCATACAATATACAGTTTGTGTTGTTTGTAGCTCCTAACTATTTAAAATTATCTCTTGCCACATAGTTAAACCAGATCATCCATTTTTAGGTTTTACGAAACTCTGGTTGCTGAAATGGTGTTGATTGGTCTCCAAGAACATAACAAGTGATGACTTTAAAAATGATGGACACTTGCGTCTATCGGTCCCTGATTATATACGTGCACTGTGATCATATTATGTTCATGTTAGTTTATTGACTTTATAAGTTCCATTACAGAAAAAATACATATAATAGCTCTGAGGTTGAGAACGAAAATCTTTAAGTTGAAGAGCACATGTAGTTTGCTTTGATAACGTTCGGAAAATGTTAGATGGTTAAGATCCAATTGTAGTGAACTATATTGTTCGGGAACACTGATCGACTTGGTCTGGTTTGGGAAGAACATGACAAAAAGAATCTCTATTAGGAATGGCTGAAATTTGGTGCAGCTGTAAGCCTTAACTTTAAATCGATTTTGAGAAATTCTGGTGATTGTTTATTTAAGTGACGGTGTCCGTTTCTTTTGATTTCAACACCAAAGAGATCTCACAGATTTTCGTGTGATGCATGATAGTGGGTAAACATTTGTTATCCTATACCACCCTTTCTACTTCAGATAATTTGTTTTTCAAGTAGTAATATTTGCTGCATCCAAAATAAATGATACGATTACTCGTCATCTTTAAATAACGTCACAGTGATATCACTGTGGTGAGAAAAACGAAGAGTTGAAAGTCTCCAGGAATACAATAATGCTCAGAAATTTGATAACTAATCAAAGAGTTTCGTTTGGCTGGCATCATTTAAATTTTGTGAAGGGAGATTTAATTAATACATCGATTATTTACAACATCAGGCCTATTTGTTAGTTTCAAACATGTAAATAAGCAACGCTGTATAAATGTAAAAGCTAAATTGTGCTTGATTGTAACCATATTGAACGGAATTCTTGATGCTCTCTTAATTGTTGCATTCATCAAAGCCATTATAATATTTAGAAGTACCTCTTGTGCATATCGTCTAGTCGCAAAATATGTTACTTTAAAATATACGATTGACTTGTGTTCAATGGCACATCAAAACATGAAAAGCTATATTCCGCAGAGAGTCATTTTTAAGTTAAGTGCTATTCTTACTGACACGTAACGGCTGCCGATATTGCCTTTTGGGGCTGGATTCGAACCCACACCATTCTGTTCTCACGACCGGCACGCCAGTCGCTTTTTGATGTCATTTGTTGTGGTGGGAGATGGTTATAGGTGGCCAGCTCTGCTTTCTAGCCAACTATTGGTTTTTCACTGTCTACATGTTGAGAAGTAACTATGGGAGTAGCTGCCTTTTCAATTTGAATAACATCACCAGGCCAAAATATCTCATTCACAAATACATCCATATATTCAATTATTTAAACAATAATAAACGAGAAAGTCAAATCATAGCATAAATAAGACCTTAGGCGGGCCAATTAACAAATCTGTACCCTGAGACACAAACTGTTTTCCTTTTTCAATAGCGAATGTCCGAACAGAATGGGATAAATCCTCAGATTGTCGTGAAGATGATTCAGGTATGGTCGATTAAAAATAATCAAAATACGAATACGTGATTTCAAAACAATAATTTGAAATTAAATGGTCGAGCAAACAGCAGTACACATTTTCACATAAAATGTTGATCAGTAACAAAAGACAGGTTGTGGATCAGGCTACTTCAAAAACCAGTGTGTGGGTACAAGTTTGGTGCTATTTTATGAACAGACCATCACAGGAACCACGACAAAAACCGTATTAAAATCGACAATCGTCAAGAAAATCTCGAACTTGTCACGCCGAAAGAAAATACAAAACGAGGACGAGGTGGTGGTATTAATTTTAGATGTCTTTCTAAACCTATCATTGCGATAAATACTGAAACAGACAAGGAACTAAAATTCAAATCAATTTCAGCTGCTGCAAGATATTATAAGATAAATCCGGCAACCGTTAAGAGATCTGCTGATGGCGTTACGAGTTTGGCAACATGAACATCAACTTTTGACAAGATAGCTTTTGGTATGACGATTAAACTTTATGTAATATTGTCACGAGCTCATCTCGGCCGATGCACTATGGCACCACAACATGATAGCTTCTCTATCATATACTATACGAAATTTTTTATTATCGTATAATTGTTTTCTTTCCGAGTCGGTCAATAAAATTTTTATTGTTTCCGCCATACACCAAAAGCAAATTAACTGAAATATTATTTTCGCCTGCTAATACTTTTTTTTTACCGCTTCTTTGAGGGCACTAATTCCGTATACATTAGCCTGCTCGATATATCTCACCTTATCCATTATTCTATTATTTAAAGTTTTACAACATTATATTATATGAGTCTCTTAGAAACACTAACGTTTATCTATGATACATCATTAACACCAGATGATAGAACACAAGAAACCGATGTAAGCGATAGCTACAAAGTCGTCAACGACGTAAGTCGTCACGACGAAATTGATACTGATACCCCTGACGATGTCAGGACAACGTCGTGGGATAACAAAATTATGGAAGACCGACAACTGGTCGATAGAACGTAAAATATATCACAAAAAATATTTAAAATTTAATTTTACAGCAGATGAGAATGAATTGTTTTGGCAGTTGATAAAACCGTTTATAAATATTAAAATTCCTGACCGACAAAAAAATATAAAATTTGAATCGATATTTGTTAAGATATTTAATCTAATGACGATCTCTGATCGCCGACCATATCTAATATCGTTATGTAGGGCTGTAAAATGAAAATCAGTCTTAAACAAGTACGAGGAAATTTATCAAAAAACTATTTCCCAATACTAATCTCCTCGGTTGGTATCCAACTATTAAATTTATCACTATAACCGCGCTACTTAACAAGGCTTTTATTGTCACGCTTTTTGATTACTCGTTTGATAACAAAAACATCTTGTTCAGTTTTCTGTAATTTTTGTTCGTAAAAACTGCCAGTTACTGGTTCCTCTGCTAGATCTATTAGCGCGTACGTTACAGGTTATGTCAGTAAAACTTTATCAACTACAAATACTTCTTCAGTCCAGTTTGGAGTAAATCGTTTTTCAAATATTTGTTTTGTTTATGAAATTCGAACTCAATCACCGACTTTAAATTTATGTCACCGATACATGCAAGGAAAATATTGATACAATAATTCAATCAAATCTGATAAAAGCACGAGCTTATGGTGGAAGAGCGCAGGAAGAAAAACGAATAAACGATAATCATAGTCGTCTTAACAAACTAGCGAAATCTAAAAGAATAAAATTAAAAAGAAAAAAGATTTACACGATAGTTTTTCAAAACGAGAAACTTTTAAGCATCTCGGTATGTACTACCACGACAAAGAAACCCTAGTTAAAATCGCTAGTATAACAGTGGATACAACGTTAATTCTTAGAGTGTACTCAAACGCAATTTTACCAATGATACGTGAAAAAACTGAATTCGATCCAATTACTGTTAGCAAATCTCTTGAGATAATCAAAAATCTTAACGAGGAAATGAATAATCTCGATGATGTTGAGCGAGAAAAGTTTTTTGATGAAGTCAAAAAACAAGGTTGGAAGAAGAGATTGATTCTTGCTATGATATCAGTGAGGAAGATGATGTTCTATTTCCATTACTCCAACGCGCTAGACAATTGTAATTACGAAATTTTTACAATGAAATCGACCAAATACTCACGAAACCATACTAAAAAAATAATGTTAAAAGTAGCTTCTGATATTGGTCATCTCACAATTGAAGGAGATAGACTCCGAAAAGTAATGCTAAAAAATTTCGTAGTCGCATACGCAATTATCAGGCAACATCTTGTTCTCAAAAATTTTACGTTGGATCAAATAAATGTGGTACTAGGGTTTATTGATGAAACAGAAAGAGAATACGGTGATTTGGTAAATAAAACATATTTGTATGAACGTGAAGTAGAAAACAAGTTTGATTCAAACAGTTGGTTAAAGAAAAATGAGGTATTAACAGATGAACGGTATAAAGATATTTCGTCGGATGTTTATGACAAGTATAGAGATTTTATAGCTGATCCTAACAATGATAAGTTCCGTGCGTTTCTTGATTTAATTGTTGGTACTAGAACTTTTAACATTGTATAAAAATTGTACACAATTATTGTATAATGAAAGAACAGATCATCGATTTCAATTATGCTTCAGAGGAAATTCCAAAACATCATGTGGACGCACTAATGCAATATTACAAGTTTAATCATAAAAACCTTTGGTGTGTAAAACAATGTTACAAATACTATAGCAAAATACCTCGGATAATACCATATTTACCATTGATAATGACTGGCTCTGGTATAATCTCAAGTGGAGCATCATTAAACCCGTTTTTATTAATAATATCCGGTGCTGGTGTTTCTCTTGCAACAGCGTGTAAAAAAATTGAGCCTCGACTTGAGACTAAAAAAACATAAATGCTTGTAAAACAGCAAGTATCACTTATCAAAAAATTACTTGATCAGATGCAATCTTATTTACGAGGTGTAAAATATGATATGGATGATTTAGTACGCGAGTTTCGTATAACTGACAGTGTGTTAACAGATATTCTACCAATTCGAGTTAGTAGATATGAAAATAATTATCAAAAAAGTATGGTGATGATAGGGTATGAAATTTTGTCTAAACTTTAAAAATAATCTCAAAGTGCAAAGCACTTCGAAATAAAATTTTATCTAAACTTTAGAAATAAAATCGGCTTTGCCGTCAACCTGAATGGATGAGGTCGGGGTGGTCTGAAAAATGTGTTTTTGTATTTGTTGGGTCCTTGTGGACAGGGGAGATAGGGTCCCTGGTCCAGAAACCCCTTGGGGTTGGAAAATATAGTTGTTGGGAGAGAGATGGGTGGGGGTCTCTGGGACAGGGAAATTGTATTTGTTTGGAAAAATTTGGGGGTCTCTGGGACATGGAAATAGGGTCCCTGGTCCAGAAACTTCCTTTTTAACCTACTACTGAAGAAAAGTTATTTTGTGCTGTGTAAATCTTCAACTCGCGCATTCTTGTTACATCACTGTTCTTATTTGCAATCTTATCAGAAGTAAAGAAATTGTATAGGATATACGTCCTTGTAGTAATATATTCCACACAACGTAGGTATTGGGCGTGGGTCATGGACATCATGCGATAATGTTAAAATGTGCATCATTAAATTCTCTTTCTATAAAGATAAGACATTCTTGATGTTGTTGTTGTTGTTATAGGGTTTAACGCCATTTTTCAGCACAAGATAGGCTATACATGGCGGCCATTATTAATGGCGGAGGAAGAACCCGGGAGAACCCGGAAAGAACGACCAACCCATGAAAAGCTACCGGCAAGCTTTCTCACATAACCACATTGGCCGAGCCCGAGACTCAAACCCACGGAGATAGAGGTGAGATGGCAGCAATCCGTAACGGTGAGCGCTTTAGACCACTCGGCCACTTGGGGTCCCTTAAGACATTCTTGAGAAGTTAGTGGTGGACGTCGTAACTTTGTTGCTGACACGTTTCTATTAGATTGCAAAAAAGCTTTCGGTAAATAAAACTTATTTGGCATAATTTAGTTAGACACTGTGAGCGCCCAACAGAACATGACCAGAAGGGTTCGTATTATGTCTGTTTGAATTGCAAAATGATCCGCAATTTCATACCCCCTCCCCACACTGTTCCCCTTAAATACTGAATAACATACTTCATAGTCATCTAAATTACCATAATGATTTACTCAGATTTGCTGTTTCCAATAACCCACAATAACATTATAAGTATTCTCAAAGACTTGTTACACTTAAATTCCTGATTTCAATAATAATATTTTGTTTGTATCATTTTGACATTCTTTTTGATTACTTTCTGTTCATTTTCGGTTCCAGATTGTTCATGCTTATTTCAATTCATTTTCAGTGAATGTTCGTTCAGTTGTGCTCATTTCCTTTGGTTTTGGTTATAAAATGTATTATGGTTCAGCCATACACTTTTGGAAACCACACCTCCCTGCACCAAATTATTTTGGCGAGAAAATCGAAAGTTCATAAATAGAGCAAATGCAAAAGACTTGCATACAAGTGACCAAAATAGATATAAGGATGGCTAAAATGTATAGTTTGCCATTATACAGAGTACATTATTTATACAACACTTTCACAGTATTTCGTGACATTTGAAATATAGAACAATGATAAAATAAAGCCCAATCTGATATATTAGCATATATTTTGTGAATGTACTTCGAATAGTTGTTATCTACTAAAACATGTAAATACAAATTATGCTTTAAATATGGACAAAAATATATATCATAAGTTAAATACATTTCACCACTTACGGTGAACATTTTTAAATATTCGATTAACTATTCACCAATTCCAGAGACTGACGGAAGTATGGGATGTTCATGCAACACAAATTCCTAACGTAATTGTTAAGTTTTAAGAAAAATTATTTGACCTAGTCAGTAACAATATTCTAATACAGGAATTATAAATCTATGTATATTCAGATTTATCAATATTTTCTCCTAGCTTGTTTTGAAACAGTTGATCTCAAATCATTTGTTTCAATGGTGTTTCAAGTCACTCACACGAGGTTACTGTAGGAGTTCCTCAGGGATTAATTAATTTCATGACCGCTGTTCATTGTCTGTTTATCAATAACTGCTCTTTGGTATCTGACCATATTAATATGTTTATGTATTTATTTTATGGTGTTTACGGAATATTTTGTACAGGATCAGATTAATGTACCATGCATATCGAACCTGTATGTTATTAGGCTTCAGCTCTATAGTCCATCAAGAATAAAAAAGTCTATCATTGTTATCATTATTGTTATTATTATTATTATTATTATTATTATTATTATTATTAAAGTGGCGCTGACAATGTTGGTAGCAATATATTTTACGGTGAAGGGACTTTCGGACAACAAAGCAACAACACTGTAAATAAGCTCAAAACAGACTTCGATACGAGTTTCAATAATATACTTCCTGCATGAAAACAATAGGAAGCTGATAATTCCAAGCATCAGATACCAATAGATTTTTGCCAATGCAAAGCTTTCTTGAAAAAAGTATTTATTTATTTATTTAATACTTATTGTTGAAGTTAACAGTTCTTTCAATATGTTCTTCTTATTATCGTCGATGTGATTCTAGACTTAAAGGTACCTATCATGACAATTTAACTAGTCATTTATGTTTAACTAAACCTTGAACTATTTACTTGGACTTCGGAGTGAAGCTGGATTTATGTTCATACAAAAAGTAGCGGGGAGATCGTTTCCCCGAAGAAAGTCACGGAAATTAAGGACACACGTGACAAGTGTTATATATAAAAATCCGAAGTCTTATTCAGTAAATGTTGAAACTAAAATTTATTCTGGTGACTCACATTTCAAAATATAAAATCGTACACTTCCCGTTCTTTTGGAATTATATTTTAAAGTGAGAACAAATATTTATATTTAACTAATGATAGTGAGGTTATTTTCAAAACGTTTATTGATTCTTCAAGTACGTTGATTTTATCTGCTTTGGAAAAGATTCTTTGACATTTTGTTATGTTGCAATGTTTGCTTTTTAGAAGTTTGAAATAATCTTTTCTTCCTTTATCTTGCAGGTTTTTGGTTTTGTTTATGCTGTCGCAAAAACACAGAAAAGGTAAATGTTTCATTTAGAACTTTAATTTTCAAATAGTAAAAGTAGTTCTGTGTTTTAGTGCCCGTAAAAGATGACTTATGAAATTATTGCTTAACTGACAAAGAAATATTTGCTAGGGAGTAGAGAATGAACTGCAAACACAGAGTGAAAATATGCATATATATGTTATATTTCGAAATAAGATAACACGATTTGTACGTGAAACTAGAGCGACAACAATCATCTGTATTTTCTTCTAGCCGCAGGCATCACAAACAAATCTTTTAGTCGCCGCAATAGATTTCGGAACTACTTATTCCGGCTGGGCTTTCTCGTTCAAACACGAGTACGACACAGATCCCACAAAGATCAGTGCAAGGCAATGGAATGCGGGACGTATGATATCGATGAAGGCCCCAACAACAGTTTTGATACAGCCGGATGGGAGAACTTTTCATTCCTTCGGTTATGAAGCTGAAGCCAAGTACACTGAGCTAGTGTCTAATGACAACAACGAACACAAAAGATGGTATTACTTCCGTCGCTTTAAAATGATGCTGCATGGAAAAATGGTATGAAGACACCACTATCACTACCAACACAACACAATATATTTGATTTGCAATAAAGACAACAGCAACGGAGCCAATAAGAAATCATCAATAAGTTTACAACCACCACCAATGCTATTACTACTACTACAACTACTACTACTAATAATAATAATAACAATAATAACAAAGATTGCGATGATGCAGTTTAAGTTTCCTAACAATCTTAGTCAATCATATGCAAGGTCAGCTCATAAATATGACAGGTGTTTCTCATCACCAATATGTCCGACATATTCAAAGTTTTGAAAATATACAAATTATTATAGAAATGTATTGAGATATAGCGCCTTTAGGATAATGACAAACCGATGTTGACGGACGTTCGCTGGACAACATGCAACAGATAACAGTTGCAAGGCTGTGTCTTAAACTAAACTGCCTTTGCCCAGGAGCAATAATGATAATGATAATAATAAAAAAAAAAAACAATTTTATAACTACCGTTCACATAGTTATCTCAAAGATTATTATCATGAACTGCAATGCTATTTATAAAGATGAGGGTTTCTAAGGGTTATCGAAACTGTTAGAATAAATAACATGATGCAACTACAGGCTGATCAGAATAATTCATATGAAGTAACTTCTCCTTGTCACTTTTTTCTTCTTATCGTCAGGCTATTTATGGGTTACAATTATTAGGCAATATACGCAATCAACATGCTTAATCAAATCATTGGTTTTGAAAGTCCATTACTGTCAGTAGAAATAGCTGCAATTTTAATTATCTCGGTCACTGTACTACTCTACAGTGTTTACGTTATTATCTGCTATGAGGCAAGCATATTGCTAATTGTTGTATGCACTTTTTCTCCTTTTCATTATTTTATACGGGGATAGAGCTCTCTCTGCTCCAGTCTTTGGAGAATTTGAACATTGTTCCTTCTTATGATTTTGCCGCACACAGCAGTAAAACACACCTACATGCAGTATGCATTTTTATTTATGTCTGGTGCACATATCTTATCAGTGTGGCAACGTGATTGATATCCTCCAATATTTTGGAACTATTTGGCTTCTAGCTGCATGGACAGGCAGTCTTGATCTTTATAAATCATGCTTATATTAAAATAAAAGATAACACATTAAATCCATGTCCTAGTGGTATTTCGGCAGCATTTATTTCATAAAGTATGTAAACAAATGTTTCCTACACAGGGACTGAGTAGAAACATAGATCTGGAGGACGAAACGCAGAAGTCTTTGTCAGCAAAGACCGTCTTCTCCCTTGTAATTCGTTACCTGAAGGAAGACATGATGGAAAATAGCAAAGATCGTCTGTCCAGTGGGCACGTCACAGAAGATGAGATCATGTGGGTCCTGACTGTGCCAGCCATCTGGACTGATGCCGCCAAACAATTCATGAGGGAGGCTGCAGTTGAGGTTGCTTTAACAAACACGTCTCAGTTTGAACTCTATGTATAGTAGTTAAATATTGTAGAACTATGTTTCTAAGGTACTGATTTCATTAGACCGTTGTCATAAAGTTCCAATAATTTATGTGACATTGTTATTTTATGACATATCTATAAAAGCGTACTTATTCACATGTACGTCTATCTCCAGTTGTGTTTTCTATAATCTGGATTAGATATCATAAGATCAGAACTTTCGAACTCCCGTTAAACGTTTGAATTATTTGGTCCGCGTTTTCATCCAAAGTACAAATTTATGACCTAACAATTGCTATTAATATGTGGAATGACAAACGAAGAAAAAATATTTTAAACGCTTCATATTATTAGATCAATGAGAATAGTCAACTGTTTTGTAATGCAGATACTTTCACAGGCGGATCCAAAACTATCTTTTAACATGGGGGAGGGGAGCGGACCTCAAATAAGTAGGAGAGAGTCCGTGGGACGGTGTCCGCGATGTCTTACCCACCCTGGATCCGCCTATGGCTAATTTGTGCTCTTAGTAATCTTATGTGCTTTTCTTTAAAGCAGTGAAGCGTCATGGTGTGGCCATATCAGAGAAAGATCTGATGAATTAAACTCAGACCACCCGTCTGAAAAAATATAAAGATATAGCATATTATCAAGAGTTGTAGATAAACAACAAAGTTTCGACAAAGAAATTGAAACTGTTTATTTCAAAGTAGAATGATGACACTTATTATACAGACCTAGCTCTTTCCGTACATGCTCCAGTGTGCAAGTCTGTCCCTGAAACCAGGAATATCAATTAAAAAATCACTCAGACACGATTTTCGTCCGAAATGTATACTGAATATCTATTTTAGTTACTGCAGAGGATAGATTTTTCTCCGCGTATTAGTTCGTTAATTCTTGTGAAGGTAATGGGATTATTGATCAAACATTTCCATCAGGGTGAACAATGCTATGAAAATAGAATTTACGTTTTCTATACATTAATAAGTATCTTTTTCAGGCTGGGATTAAAAACGAAAAGCTGATGATAGCACTTGAACCAGAAGCAGCGTCCATTTTCTGCCGCCTTCTCCCAGTAGAGAAGATGATCGAAGGAGGAGGAATGGCTTCTTTCAAACCTGGCTCAATATACATGGTGTTGGACGCAGGAGGTTAATTAATCACGTCATTTTTTGTCATTAATTTTCAATCGCAATCTATATTTGGTACAGAAACAACATTAAATATCGAACATAAACTTGTAACCTAATTTTCATAGTAAGCTGTATAAAATATAATATTTGTTATGCATTTGTAAAAGACCGGTTAGAAGATGTATACGTTTGAGATAAATTATTTCGAATAATTGTAACCAATAAACAGATGATGAGACATTTCTAAAGAATGCTTTATTGCAGATAGTAAATATGTAATGCACGTTTTACAGTGATGAATCTTAATGCATCTTCCACAGGTGGAACTATAGATATTACTGTTCACGAAGTTTTATCTAACGGAAAACTGAAAGAACTTCAAAAAGCCAGTGGCGGAGCATGGGGAGGAACTCAAGTAGACGAAGCCTATAAGCAATTTTTAATTAGCCTGGTTGGAAATCCAGTCTTCCAGCGTTTCCAGCTTGAGAACAAAGAGGACTATCTGGACATGTTCAAAGACTTTGAGATAAAGAAGCGGGAGTTTTCTCCGGATAGCGATAATAAAGTTACAATCCATTTACCATCCTCATTGAAAGAAATCTTTGAGGATGAATCTGGTGAAGATCTTAGCACAGCTATTAGGCAGACAAAATATGCCAACGAATTGTCCGTGACAGGTGACAAGCTTCGTATAAATGCCCCAGTAATGAAAAGTTTCTTCTCTAATGCAATTCAAGGCACTGTATCCCATTTGAAGGAGCTGATGAAAGACAAAATTATCTCCAGCGTATCCAGCATTCTCATGGTGGGAGGGTTTTCTGATTCTAAGATGCTTCAACATGCCATTCGTTCCAGCTTTCCAAACATCAAGGTTGTCATACCACAGGAAGCAGGTTTAGTCGTCTTGAAGGGGGCAGTAGTTTTTGGCCATTGTCCATCTTCGATTTTGCAGCGTGTCTGCAAATACACATATGGGGTTGACAAAACAGTTCCGTTCGATAAACAAAAGCATGACATCAGGAAGCGAATCGAATGCGATGATGGACCACGTTGTAATGACGTATTTGATAAGTATGTTGAAATAGGCCAAACTGTCACATTAAACATGACTACTGAAGAAAAGTCTTACATACCGAGGACAGAAAATCAAAGTAGCGTTGGATTTTCAATATATGCCTCAACCAAGAAATCCCCAATGTACGTCACAGATGACGGATGCGTGATGCTTGGACGCGTCAGTATTAAAATTCTCGATAAAAGTGTGCCAAGGGATCAGAGAAGTGTTATTTTCTCTATGACTTTTGGAGGTACCGAAATCGAAGTTACAGCAAAAGAGAAAAGAACAAGAAAAGTGACGAAAGCCACTGTCAATTTTCTTGGGTAGAGAAATATCATAGGAAATTTTACATCTTTAATCAAAGACTTACCTGCATGAATAAATAATGCAATAACATACTGATCTAAAGGACATCAAAGATCGATATAAATTGAAGGTTTATTGAACATTGGAGCCATACATGTTGACATTCGTTCTATAGTTACATTAAACTTTAGTTTGTTTTCGTAAATCAATAAGTTATCGCTGAAATAATGAACATTTCTTTAATTGCTTCATGGGCAACGTCCAAGAACAATTTTACAAGGTGTTGTTAACGATCAGTTATTGTGGCTTCGGAATGGAATATTTTTTCATCCACAGTGAGGAAATTTAAATAGTTTGTGTTATTACTAAATAATTGAAAAATAATTTGTCTTTTACCACATTTAAGTTTTATTTACAAACTGGATAGCAATTAATGAAGAATTAAAGGTCAAGGTCGCATTTTGTGTGCTCTTGTCCCTAAATAGAGTGTATTTTCAAACTCCAAATTTCAATGTGGAGAAAACAAACTTTTTTATATCTATAATTTGCACACGTTAGCTTTCAATGTCATGAAAATGTGCCAAAAATGGAATTGTTAATATAATTTTTGCTTAAAGAATGTACTGAGAAAGAGACTATATACAATTTTGTAACTTAATACTGGATTTGCTTACTTTAACGCAATATTTATCCCTGAGCGCAAGGGAGGACAACAATAAATGTTGCACGAAGGAATAAGCAAACAAAATCATTTTGAATATATATAACGAATACATAGGTACACATAAATACAATGATATAAACAAACAGACCTCACAGGTCTATTTTGGAATATAAACTCATGTACTGTGTGCCTTGTGGGTTTGCACTGCACAGCATTAGATTTTCAAACGTCACGTGCTACTCATAATTAGCTGTTATTCTGAATAGAGGGTGTGATATGTTCTCATTATAATAACATTTACTCATTTTGACAAACGCCACCACGATGAACATGTGTTCAGGTTAGGTTATTCAGTGGATTGATTAGTTGGAATATCTCGAGATTGAAACCTATGGAATCTTTTACTTTCTTTAATTTGGTTTATTATCCTGTCAGGCTGATTTGGGTTATTGCTGTCTATAATTAATAGATATTGGGAGGATACAAATTTTGATATATCAACATTTGTTCCGTCTGATAATACAATATATATATATATATATATATATATATATATATATATATATATATATATATATATAGCTATATATATATATATATATATATATATATATATATCCCATAATAGCTTACAGGTGATCTCGTTATTAGTTAGCAGAACAATAAATACACAAAGCAAGTCAGTTTATGCGAACATTCTTGAACAAATCATTGTCCGTGACATTTTCTCATGAAGGTATACACTGTCCTTAGAACTGATAGTTTGCAATGCACCGTTTTCAACACAGTGTTCAAATTCTTTCAGTGTGTTCTATTTAGTCAAAATATACTTTTAGTAGAGACAATTACTCCGCATCCTCCATGTTAGTGAGGCTCTCTCTGCTAGCGTATATCGTCTCTTGCTTGCTTTGTCTTTAAACAGGCAAACACAGAAAGAACAATTGGCAACATTAATAATTGAAAGTCATTGTATCATCCTAACGGACAATACCTTGATAGCTTTAAATGTCAACTACTTATAGCAAACCAAAGCTAGAACAACCCCAAAGTATCATGTAACAATGACTACGATGGAGGATAAAATATACAGCTAATGTCTGATGTTCTAGTCTCCGTCAGAATATCTTTTGTAGTATTTTTTGTATTATGTTGTCATATTTAGACTACATAATATTTCCGGCTGCATCCTGCGTTCGCCTATTCACAAGTCTCATAATTCATAATCGAGAGGCGCAACACATTGACAACTACTGCATTTATCCTTGCATAAAACGTTGCGAAATGCTAATAGGACATGCTCAAGTTTCCCGTCTTATAATTATCTCACACTTACGATAGAGAATTGTAAATATATTTCAATAGTCCAAATATTATAAAGCATTCAAATCGTCAAGTATGATGCTAAAGAAATCACCAATCCAATATTTTGAAACTGTTTGCAGTTTTTAAATTGCCAGAATATGAAATTGGTGAGAAGAAAGTGAACAAGTCTAGTGATTTATATCATTCATGACAATTTAAAAAATCAAAATCAATGAAATGTCAAGGACAGACTCGAATGGACGGCATACGGATTACTTCATTCTCTTTACAGCTTTCCTAATCTCTTATAATTACCAGTGCTAATTTATTGAATAATCTAAAGCTTTATTGAATAATCTTAAGCTTTTAAATGGTTGATTTTTCTTCTAAGTGGTTTAGTTAGCTGACAATGTTTATCAAGTTATTACTTCTGGCTAAATCAAATATATTTGCATCTCATAATAACACATCGCGTAGTAGCATTGAAATAACAACCTTATTCATAAATCGTCAATTTTCCATTAACGTTCAAATGGGGATGAGGGTGATTTCACTTTCCTAATATTCTGAGTTCAAAGGGGTTTAATGAAAATAAAGTGATACATTAAACAATTGAAGTCATCTAACGTGATAGTTATGTCTCTGCGACTTTTATATGAGATTTTTAGAATGTAGAATAAGCCGACATATGACTTAAATACATAGTTTCAAGACTTTAACCACGCCATAATTGCATTGGAGTTTTCCTTTGTAATGGAGAATTAAATGTAACAATGGCCCATGACTTGTAAACAAGTTTGGTCAGGTTATTGGAATATATCTGTTAAAAGAAGTCGATCCATTCTTTCACATAACTTATATATACATTTTTTTAAAAAAATCCTGAATTAACGCTTTAAGATTTTTCTAATGTGCCAATTTATTAAAATGTTAGGATCATAAAATGCAAATTAAATATAGATAAAACTTCTCCTCATAAAGAAAAAGAAAGATTTATGCAATAAAGATTTCTATTTATTATTAGCCAAATATACGTGTGATAAAGATTTAAACAAGCTGAAATCGTATGAATGATAGATACAAAGTATTCATGAAACAATGTAATATTTCTATACACTTGAAAGTGCATCTGCTATTCGATTGTGTTTTCATTTGACGTGCGTAATGTGAATGTTGTATTCATGTAACTTATAACTTCACCTTAATAATCTCTGACTTTTGTTTTTCGTTTTGGCAGTGAAAGTAAGGTGGCAGTGATCACTAAATACAATAATCGGAGAAGAAGCTGAACTAATATACACTTCAAAATGTTGCAAAGCCAATATCAAAGCCAAACATTCCTTCTCAATTGTAGAATAATTTCTCTGGTGCTTACTTAATTTCTTAGAAAAATAGCACACTCGATGATCTACACCAATTTTGTCTTCTTGACCCCAACATCACTTGCATCAACAGACAATTTAAATGATTGACTGAAAGTTGGAGCTGAAAGAACCGGTGGACTTTTAAGTATGGCCTTTAAATTATTAAAGCCTTCTGACATTTTTGAGACTAATGGATTCTGGTTTCTTACTCAATAAATTTGTCACGTGTTCAGAATTATGGAAAAAAAATGGAACAAAACTTCCGATTGTATAAAGCCATACCCGAAAATCGCGTCAGTTGGTTTTTATTGATGGGCACAAGGAATTCATAGATAGCCTTAACCTTAGCGTCTATATGTTTAACTTGTCCTAGAAATTTAACAAAACTCACTTGTAACAAGATAACCGGGTTGGATTTCCGATTTATAACAGAACACTGTTTATTGATGATTGAACTGAATGAGAAAAGAATTATGATTAATACGTGAGTGTATAAGATCCAAATATTGGACAAATTAACACAATGCGAACAACCAAATAATGCAACATAAATGTGAATACAAATAAATGACCTTACACAGTAAAAGGACAAACGTATTCACTTAAATAGTGAAAAATGAGGTACTTTACTCACATAGTAAAATGATGAAAACAAAGGAACAGATATCATCCAAAATAATAATAATAATAATAATAATAATAATAATAATAATGAGGACTTTGTATAGCGCCTAATCTTTAGAAGCTCTAAGCGCTTTACAACATTTGACAACACTTAAAAAACATGTATAATGATACGATTACAAAAATAAAAATAAACGCCACGAAATTAGAAAACAGAAAACATGCTGAAAATATTTAAGGTAAGGAAACATTATTAGGTCTTTAAGACTGTTCTTGCAGTTGAAATAAGTGAGTTTTAAGACCGCTCTTGAATGAGATCACTGTGTCTTTGTGTCTAAGTTCAGTGGGCAATTCGTTCCACGTTTCTGGGCCCTGGTATGCAAAAGAACGTTGTCCATATGATTTCATTTTCATAGTGGGAATAATGAGAATATGAGTGTCAGAAGAGGAGCGTAAGTATCTTGCTGGTGTGTACACATGGGTGAGGTCGGATAGGTATGTTGGACTGGAGCCCGTCAGTGAAACATAGCACAGAGAACAAATTTTGTGTTTAATTCTGGATCGAATGGATAGCCAGTGTAGGGTACAGAGCAGGAAGGAGGCGTGCTCTGATCGTGGTACTCTAAGGATGATCCGAGAAGCTGTGTTTTGAACCTTTTGAAGTTTCTGGAGTAAATATTGAGACAGACAGAATTGAGTTACAATAGTCCAGTCTTGAAAGTACTAAGGAACACACAAGTGTTTTAGTGACATCAACTGAAAGATACTTGCGAATGGAGCTGATGCGTCTCAGAAAAAGATATGCAGCCTTGCATATGTTCATGACATGTTGGTGCAATGAGAGATTACTGTCGAGAGTAACACCTAAGTTTCGTACTGACTGTGTGAATTTAATGTTGGTGCTGCTGATATTTATTGTCTGAGGTAAAGGATGTGAATGAGAAAGTCGTTGTGTTGTAATCAGAATGGCTTCAGTTTTATCATCATTCATCTGCAGCTTGTTACATGTCACCCATGATTTCACATCGGAAATGCACCTCTCTACACCTTGGATGGTAGCTTCAACATCAGCTGGATGGCTAGATTTGTATATTTGGGTGTCATCAGCATACAATTGGTGAGACACTGGATGATGATCTATGACACTTGAGAGTGGCTGAGTGTATAGAATGAAGAGAACAGGTCCAAGAACAGACCCCTGTGGAACACCACAGGATAGATCAACTGGGCTGGAGTGTTTCCCATTTGCGGACACAATTTGTGTCCTGTTGACCAAGTAGGACTTGAACCATAGTAAGGTTGTATCGTGAATGCCAAATACTTGCTGAAGACGGTGAAGTAATATATCATGGTCTATTGTGTCAAATGTTGCAGACAAGTCAAGGAGAGTGAGGACTGTAATCTTTCCGCTATCCAAAGCAGAGAGAAGGTCATTAACTACTTTCAGAAGAGTAGTTTCAGTACTGTGGCAAGGGCGATATGCAGACTGTACATTGCTAAAAAGACTGTTTGAATTCAGATGAGATACAAGTTGGGATAGAACAACTTTTTCTAAGATTTTTGACATGAATGGGAGTTTAGAAACTGGGCGGTAGTTCTTTAAATCGTTAAGGTCGAGTGTTGGTTTCTTCAGCAGAGGCTTTACAGTGGCAGTTTTAAAAAATGATGGGAATTCCCCAGATGAGAGAGAGGTATTAATAACATCAGTTAGTGAAGGCAATATTGGCTCTAAGCACTCAAGCAGCAGTGATGTAGGAATCGGATAAGTTCACATGACTTTGGTGCACTCTTCATCACGATTGTACGTACTAAATCCATAGAGACAGGTTCAAATGCTGCTCACGGTTGCCGCTGAAATTCTGTATTGCAACTGTATGTTTACGACGAGTCAATTGAAATTGTGTTGTCAAGATTATTTCTGATGGTTTGTACTTTGTCACGGAAGAAATTTGCAAACAGGTCCGGAAGGTCGACTAGAGAGACGGTAGTTGGAAGTGGTGTACATTTGTTCCTTGACATTAGTTTGTGATCTAACCGTGATCTTAGTACTGTAGTGGGCTGATTTCGCTGCATGGACTATGTGACATTCTTCTTAGCAGCTTCATAGATTTGCTTATAAATTGTGAGTCTGGTGGAAAGCCCAAGCCTCTCAGCTTTACGGCTGACTCTTTTAGCAGTGCGAAGCTGGTCCCTAACACTGCTATACCACGGAGAACACTTTTGAATTGCTACTCTGCACTTGGTTGCTCTGGCATGTTTGTCAAGCAATGAACGCAGGCAGTTATCGAGTTGTTCTGCTGTAGGAGGTAAGCTAGTTGTTAGGTTTGCTTGGATGTCATGCATTAGTTGGGTTCTGTTTATCATACGGAGGCTTCTCTTAGTAGCAAATACAGGTGGAGGGTTAGGGACTGATACGTCTAGATGGCATATAATGCAGAGGTGATCTGATGCAAGTTCGTGGGACACCAGGGAGGACTGTAGAATATTATCATCAGGTCTATAAATAATACAGTCTACAATGTGACCATGTTTATGGGTGGGTCGGCTAACTGACTGCTTGAGGATGAAAACGTGAATGGAATCTAGGAGTTTTATGTGTATGGGTTTCCAGGACAGCCAAAGTGAAAGTTGAAATCTTCAAGAATAATCAGGTTGCCACCTATCGAATTTCCATACTCCAGGAGATTCGGAAGCTGCTTCAAAAAGAGAGATTCAGTCAGCTTGTTTTTTTCTACTTTTGGAGGGCGGTAGAATATATCTTTAAAATATCTTTACAGTCCCAAAACACTGGGAAGAACAAACCCTAAACTTAGCCCACGGCTAAAAGATTGCATGCATGGGGTAACACAGAACACTCCGTCACTAGCACACTTGGCTACCAGTCACACTGGTCAATCAAGCAGTCAGCATTTTGGTAGTCACCGACCACCATTCAATTCCTTGGTCAATCAATCAATCAGCGCCCACCAATTCGGTCAGCAAAGCCAGATCACCTACTACTCGACCAGCAACACATTGTTCACTCAGCTCTACTGCTGCTATGGCTCAGCTTTACAGCTGCTATTGTCAACTTCTATGGTCAGCTCTACAGCTGGTACCCAGTCGACTCTAATCAGCTGAAAATACATCTAACACCGTGTACTATGCATGACACGGGCATATACGATAAAACGTAAGGATGTTATATACGGTGAGCTATACAAATTACATTATCGGCACTACATTACAAAGCAATAAACAGGTTCAGAAGTGAACCTACCTGTGTCCGATAAGTATCCTATGGTACTAAAAGTTACTCAAAAATGCAACTTTATATTGCTAATATAAATCTCTTGCTAAGTCACAAACAAAAATAGAAAATATTTGCATTATACTACAGAAGCCGAAGCAACATAGAAAATATACAAAAATAAACGTGGTAGTACAATAGATATATCTTATAATATACACAAGAAATATTAAATAAATAACTCACATACCTCTACAGTTGAAGATGTGCAAGTCCTTATGTAGACTGCTCACTGACAAGACATTCCGCAATGTAAAGATTTAGTCTTACCGTGAGGCATTTATGCACAGACGATGCAACCCTACATCGTCTGTGCACTTGATGTATTTGGATTTTTCCCATCTAAAGCACTTCGCAGGTGCGGCATAGGATGAACCGAACTCACCGTTTCGAAATATTGCACAATATATTTAAATTACCCTCGGGTATCGCTGTACACAAAAAACGAAACCCGAGTACATGTATTTAATAAATAAAGGGATTTATACAATTCCGTGGCATCACTGTTGGATAAATTAATTATCAGATTTGCAATAGTGAATCTGTCAAGGAATTTTCCAGTTGTCTCAAATTGATATTTCCATGTGTCGTTGTAGATGTTGAGATCATCGATGGAAGCTTCACAATTTTCTAGACCAGATGTAATCGTGCTTATTAAGCTCTGAAAAAGCAGGTGAACCTTTCATTCCAAATGACATCACCTTATATTGCTGAAGTCCACCTCGAGTTACGGCTGGCGAAATTTTATTCGCCCTATACGTCCGTGGAGTCGGCCAGAAAAAGTTTTGAATGTCAAATTTGGTGACATATTTTGCATTTCCAATATATTAATGCTGTCATCGATTCTTGGCAAAGCAAATGAATCTGTTTTAGTTACACCCTTTACCTTTTCTATAGTCTGTGCACATGCGGTAAATATTATCTGGTTTCGGTACAAGTATGCATGCTGAACATCAATCACTTTTACCTGGTTCTATGAAATCATTTTCCAACAAAATCTGACTTGTTTCAAACATTCCTGTTTGAGAGGATTCATCCTGTGCGGATGCTCTTTCACAGGCGTGGAATCTAGAATCTCAGCTTCATGGTAGATTTTATTTGTTCTTGTAGAAACATCTGGATACAACTGCTCATATTCAAGTAATAACTGTTTTAGTTCATTCTTTTCTTGTTGCTGCAAATGTGAAAGTTTGGAGTCCAGATTATTCGTCATTTCTAAATTCCGACGATTGGTTACTCCAAAGTCATTACAGCCCGATTGCATTCTTTAGCTTGAATCCTCACTGAGTGGGACAGATTGCATGATTAATCTGGCTCTCACTGTCAACATACTCCTTTAACATACTTATATAGCAAAGTTGACTTTGTTTTCGCCTTCTGGGAGTATTGATGATATAATTTAAATCACTTACTTCCTTTTCAACCGTGGAAGGACCATATTACTTAGCCTTAAAAGGATTTAGTGGTATGGGCAAGCGAGCCAGAAACCAGAAACTCAATCTCCAGGCTGAAAACTCCTTTCCTTTGAATTTTTGTCATACCTTAATTTCATTTTTGTCAGAGTAGAGTGCAAAATACTTCTTGCAACCTCACAAACCTTTGACAACTTGTATTTAAAATTAGAAACATAGACATGCAGAACAATTTATGTATCTTCATTTGAAATAAGGTTCTCTTTTAACAACTTCAATGGTCCATGGACAGTGTGTCAAAAGACTAGTTCAAAGGGACTAAATCCTAAAGATTCTTGAACGGATCCCTAACAGAAAAACAACAGTAAATGAACACTTTCATCCCAATCTTTCCCAGTATCAAAACAACATGAACGAATCATAATGTTCAAAGTTTGATGAACTGTTTCTAAAGCCCCTTCGGCTTTCAGGGTGAAACTTCCAGACATAAAATGTGACACTTGATCAGATTGGACAGATTTGGGAAGGTCAAACTGAGTCAAACAACTTTATCAACGGTTTTACTATTGTTTCATTTTTAATATTCCTCAAAAGAATTGCCCCTGGGAATCTTGTAGAAGCACACATTATGGTCAACAAGTATAGGCTGCCTGACTTAGACTTAGGTAAGGGACCGACACAATCTACCATTATTCTGCTAATGGTTCGTCAAATGCAGGAATAGGTTGCAGATGGGCCTTCGGTATCTTCTGATTGGGTTTTCGTACTATTATTAGTTGTTTACATCAATGAAATAAAAAAAGTAAATCAGGCCAAACAGAACTGAACTCAATTATAGACAAGGTCAAGTCCTGTAAACAATGTTACATTACAATAACATGTGATGGAATAAAAAAATTAAAACTAACAGACAGACAATTAAAGTAAATATACATAACACTTCACCTCATAAAGAAAAAGAAAGATTTATACAATGAAACTTTCTTTTTACTATAGGTAAGATATACATGTGGTAAACAAACATAAGATGAAATCTTATAAATGACACGAAGTATACATGAAACAATATATTTCTATAGACATCTTTTCCCTTGATGTGCCTGACGTAAATATTATATTCCTGTAACAACAAACGCAACCTTAATAATCTCTGATTTTTGTTTTTTATCTTGCCGATGAAAGTAAGGGGGTTGTGATCACCAAACACTATAATCAGAGAAGGAGCTGAACTAATGTAAACTTCAAAGTGTTGTAATGCCAATATCAAAGCCAAATATTCATTCTCGATTGTGGAATAATTTCTCTGGTGCTTATTTAATTTCTTAGAAACATAGCACACTGGATGATCAACACCATTTTTATCTTCTTGAATCAATACTGCTCCAACCCCAATATCACTTGCCTCAACAGACAGTTTAAATGATTGACTGAAATTTGGAGCTGTAAGAACTGGCCTTTAACTTATCAAAAGCCTCCTGACATTTGTCAGACCAATAAAACTTGGATTTCTTGTTCAATAAATCAGTAAGGGGTTCAGCAATTACTGGAACAAAAATTTCCGATGGTATCCAGACATACCCAAAAATCGCATCAGTTGCTTTTTACTGATAGGCACAGGGAATTCAGAGATAGCATTGAGCTTAGCATCTATAGGTTTAACTTGTCCATCTCCAACAATATATCCTAGAAATGTTACAGAAGCACGGCAAAACTCACTTTCGAATAAATTAATTGTCAAATTTGCATCAGTGAGTCTGTCAAAGAATTTCCGAATTGTCGCTAAATATTTTTTCCAGGTGTCGTTCTAGATGAGGACATCATCGATGTAAGCATCACAATTATCTAGACCAGATGTAATCATGTTCATAAAACGCTGAAAAGTACTGGGCGAAAACTTCATCTCAACGGCATCACTTTGTATTGATAACGTCTATCTGGAATCACGAATGCCGAAATTTTCCTTGCCCTTTCCGTCAGTGGAATTTGCCTAAATTTTTTCAGAAGGTCAAATTTGGTGACATACTTTGCATTTCCCATTTTATCAATGCAGTCATCGATTCTTGGTAATGGAAATGAATCTGTTTTAGTCATAATGTTTACCTTTCTATAATCAGTGCACATGCGAAAAGTATTATCTGGTTTCGGAACAGATATACATGGCGAACTCCAGTCACTTTTACTCGGCTTTACGAAATCATTTTGCAGCAAATAGTGAATTTCTTTTTTGAAACATTCCTGTTTGAGAGGGTTCATCCTGTATGGGTGTTGTTTCACAGGTGTGGAATTTTCAATTTCAACATCATGATAGATTTTGTTTGTTCTTGTAGAAACATCTGGAAATAAGTGCTCATATTCAAGTAATAACTCTTTTAGTTCATTCTTTACTTGTGGTTGGAAATCTGAACGTTTCTGGTCTAGATTATTCATAATTTCTGAATTCCCAAGATTTGTTACTCCAAAATCAATAGAGTCTGATTGCATTCCTTCGCTTAAATCCTCACTGAATGAGACAGGTACAACCAAATTAATTGCATCATTAACATGGCTATCTCTCTCAACATACTGGTACTCCTTTAATTTATTTAGATCACAGGAGCATTATTATTATAATTTAACTCATTCATTTTCTTCTTAACTGTGTAAGGGCCGTAATACCTAATTTGAAGAAAATTTTGAAGAATGAGCAAGAGAGACAGAACTCTCTCGCCAGACTCAAAAGTTCTCTCAATTGAAGTTCTGTCGAATCATAATTTCACTTTTGACTTGAATTGCTGCGTGCCAAATTCAAGCATTACTTGCTGGAAACTTCCAGACATAAAATTTGACCCTTGAACAGATTGGACATATTTGGGAAGGCCAAATTGAGCAAAAAACACTTCATCAAAGCTTTTTCTACTGTTTTAGTTTTATTACTCCTCAAAGGAATTGCCTCTGGGAATCTTGTTGCCGCACACATTATGGTCAACAAGTAGTGGTTACCTGACTTAGTCTTAGGTAAGGTACCAACACAATGGACCATTATTCTGCTAAATGGTTTGTCAAATGCAGGAATAGGTTGCAGATGAGCCTTCGGTATCTTCTGATTGGGTTTTCCTACCATTTGACAAGTGTGACAAAATCTGCAGTACTTACAAACATCATTTTTAATTTTTGGGGCAGTAGAAGTGATTCAAGATCCTGTGATAAGTCTTATTAATCCTTAAATGACCAGCCAAAGGAGTTTCATGTGCCAGACTAAGAATTTCCTGTCTGTACGATTTTGGAACCACAATTTGATAGTTCACTGACCACTCGTCACCAGCAGGAACCTCGGGAGGTCTCCATTTTCTCATAAGAATCCCATTTATAATGAAATAACAAACCGGTACTTCTGCGGCTTCAGTTTCACTAATGGCCCTTTGAAACAAACAGGAGATCTCAGGATTGTTTGTCTGTTTGACGACAAGTGATTTTCGTTTGTCACCCTGATTTGAATAAAGAGAATGAATAGATTAAAGAAGATCACTGTGATCAACACCTTTTGATTGATCCAAACAAGGAGTGAAAGCGGCTTCATCAAAAGGCTGACCAATACATGTGTCAGCTAAAGGAATGCTTTCCTGATCAATATCATTCTCAAGAGGTTTCTTTGCCATAGCTCTAGTAACTGCACAAGCTGGGTATAAATCAGGGAATTCTTTTTCAATAGGATCAACTTTCTGATCCAAAGAAGGCTTCTCAGTTACAAATGGATTAACCACAACCTTATCTCCAGCTAGGTCATTGCCTAGTAATGAATGAATGTCCTCAATGGGTGAAGAAGACACTGTTCCGACTGTCACAGGTCCTGAAACTAAGTCTGATGACAAATTTACACAATGAAGAGAAACATTAACAAAGCTTTGCTCTACTCCCTGAATAAGAACACTCTCATTAGAAGAAGACTTCTCAAAAAAGACAAAGGACCTGATAATTAAAGGCTCTGAGAAGCTCCTGTGTCCCTTAAAATTTTAATAGGGATAGGATTGGCCGAATCACCCATGAGTGATATAGAACCCTTCGACATGAATGGTTCACAATTCTCCATATTAAAATCAGACTGGGGTTTATTAGTCCCAACAAATGTATTGCTTTCAATACATGACCGTGACCTTGACCTCTTAAAAATAAACGCATTTGGAATGGGTCTTTCTTGATTCTGATGCCTATTTTTCAATTTGTAGCAATCAGAAATAACGTGTCCTTTCTTCTTGCAATAGGTACACATAGGAAGAGGTAAGGATTTCTGATCAAGCTTATCAGAAACTTAAATTCTAAAAGTTGTGCCAGATTAAAATTTAGAAGGGCTCGTCGTAGGCTGAAATAATTTTTTTACCAGACGACTGCTGAGTAGAAGACTTACTTACAAAAGCAACTTTATGAGCTAAGGAATACTCGTCAGAGGTACGAGCAGCATTTTCCAAGGTTTCGACCTGACGCACATCACGAAAAGTATTAATGTTACTACGGACACAGTTCTTGAACTCTTCAAGTAATACGAATTGTCTTAGATTTTCCCAATCTTGATCAACTTTCTTGGCTAAGCACCACCTATCAAATAACTGCTTTTTTTCTCTTGCAAATTCGACATGAGTTTGTCTTGCTTAATTTGTATAGTTCATGCATTCTTGCCGATAATTCTCAGGGACTAACTCATAACACTTTAAGATGCATTCCTTAACCAGATCATAGTCAGCACTTTGCTGTACTGATAGGGAAGCATAGATGTCTCGGGCTTTGCCAAAAAGTGAACTCTTTGACAATATAGTCCAATGCTATCTTGGCCATTTCGAATTTTCAGCAATTTTTTCAAAATGAGGAAAATATTTGTCTATTTTTTTTTTTTCTCTAAAGGGGGGCACTAACGTAATATCTTTAGTAACATCAAAACTTGAATTTGTATGTAAAGTGGGGATGTGCTTTTCACTTGCCAGCTCTAATTCTCTTAATCTAAATTGATATTCCCTTTCTTTCTTTTCTCTTGCATTTGCATCTGCCTCTCTCTCTCTCTCCTTTTTCTCCAGGTGCAACTGCATTTGTTTCTCTCTCTCCTCTTGGTTTTCTTCTTTCTGTAACTGCATTTATTTCTCTCTCCTCTTTCTCCAATAGCATTTTCCTCTCTCTTTCCTCCTTATCTAATTGCATTTGCCTTTGTTTCTCCTCTTTCTCCAGTTGCATTCTCCTATCTTTTTCCTCTTTCTCCAATTGCATTTGCATTTGTTTTTTCTCTTTATCTTTCTGAAGTTCAAGCTTTCTCAACTCTATTTCCATCTTTATTTTAATTTTAATTCCTTTACTTTTACGTTAGAGTCTGATACAGACTTACTGATCAAAACCAAATCACTTTATCCAAAACATTCTTTTCCACCAAATATTGGACCAAAATATTTTTATTTCTTGCTTCGTTAAAGAAGCCTTTGCCTCAGAACGATCATATTTTCTGGCAATCTGAAGCAATTCATCTTTTCTTCAAACAGTCTAACTGCTCCTGGGTAGGATTTGAAATAAAGATATCCACTTTTGATTACATTGTAAAAAGCTTGCTGATTTCACTAAAGATTTCTAAAAAGTGAAATAATACTTGGAATTTTAAAACTTCCGAAACTAGGGGAGTTTAAATTTCAAAAACAAAGTTTTCTGAAATATTTTAGCCAAAAATTCGTATCCCAAGGACGAGATCCCAATTTTCTGTTACGAGTCTATGCTCTTAAAATAAGTAACAGAAAAGAGTGAAGACAACCAGCTTTGTAAAATTTAACAAATAATTTATTTCCCTAGAATACAAAGTGAAAAATGAGAAAAAAGAACTTACGGTTTTGCCAATTAAATCCAAAAATAATCAAAGAATTAAAGTCACAAGGCCTAGTAATAAAAAGTCCTGAATGAAACTCAGTTCAAGTTCAAGTCCCGAAGAAATCCAGAATTGAAGGCGATGATGTGCTGTTATAGCCTGCGTCGTATTGATGTGTCAACATTCTCTTGTTGAATCACATAAATATTATTCCAGGTTAGAATTCAGTATAAATTCCAAAGAATGTCTTTATCCAAGAATTTTGTCAGATCACTTTTGTATTTCCAGAGAAAATAATTACTTGAATTCAATAATTTGAAGAAAATAAATTTCAGCCCAAACTGGACACAACATAATACAATCCAAAGTGCTAGATGTTAAAGCACGACTGGTAACATCTTCACAATCACAAGATAATATAGTTCTAGACAATTAGATCATCTCTCAAGCTCATATATGGAACAATCCCTCCTTAAAGGAAATTGACAAATAAACATTCTTGAGGTTTTATTTCTAGCGATACTTTCGACACACAAAATATATCTTCACGAAATTAGTCATGATAAATCAGAGAAATAGGAGTGTCTTTATAGGTACAGGCGGTAGATAATGGACCGATCCATAAAACATTTGCATCAATTGAACCCCTACTCAGACATTTTAATTTCAACCACTCCGGTGGTCTAGTGGTTAAAGCGTTCGCCTCGGATGCGTGAGGTCACGGGTTCGAACCCTCGCCGAGTCATACCAAAGGAATATCAGAGAAAACTTCGTAGAGCCGATTCTGAGAAATAGGGGTTAAATAAATGGAAGCCACAATAAATCCCGTAAGGGGATTACCTCTCAAGACTATGTCTAGACCATACAGTTCTCTCCATAAAAAAGATCTTGACCTCGATCGCTCTTTAATATTATATATTTACGGTAATTGTTCACCTCGAAAAAGAATTCGTCGATAGCAATCATAGAAATATGAGGTCAGTATTTAGTTACTTAGCTGCTTAAGCAGTTTTGGCCTTCGTAAGTAGAACTTGCATCCCAACCCCCCATTGCACACACACACACACACACACACACACACACACACACACACACACACCTCAGAAAAGGTATGGTGGAGCGTCCAGGCAGCCCTGACAGCTTGAAAAATATCTGTCCGAATCGACAAGCGATATAGGCTGCTGGTGCTAGAGTACCATCGCCATCACGGGGTCAGCGCGTACCAGTTAAGGCTGGTATGGGACGAGGCCGTAGGCCAGACGAACATAGAGTAGTGAGCCACCCCAAGAACCAAGAACCTATCCGCGGCCCGCTGGGATAATCCATGCAGCAAAAAGGTATCTCATCTGGGGCAGCCCTGGCACGATTATTACCACATCCACAGCGAGCTGTTCGGCTACAAGGTCGTGCCTGTATAGACTGGAAAACCCAGTTCTGTCCCAAGAAAGATGCGTCATGCCGCGTCAGTCATTAGCCAAAAACATCCACAATCGCTAATAATCCAGATAGACGGTTCAGTGGCATTAACCCTGGACGGGCCCGCCAGCGACCGTTTGAACGACCGTGTCACAGCACGGACATAACGGTCAAGAAAAGCACTGACCCTTACTTTAGTTTGTCCAGTTTATAATTCTTTTTGATTTTATACACTGATTAAATATAACAGGGTATGCAATGGTCACCATTGCATTTTGTCCTGATATCCACTTATGTTGATGACTATTCTATCTGTTTATTTTTGTCTATTTTATTCGACGAGCGTGAGCGCGCGAGCGCGCGCGCGCACACACACACACACACATTTTCACCCAACCTCTCAAGCACCAAGATACAAACAAGCAATTTCTTTCAACCTTAATTTAAAAGAAATTATATGGCCCATTCTGATGGCCTGTGTCTCTGTTTGTCTGTTTTCTGTTTCTACACAAATTCATACACATGTTTTTCTTTTTAAACAGTCATTTATGCCACATGAATGTCTCGCAAGTTTTCAACCTAAGCGCAAACGTTATAATGTGCAGAATTCACAAGAGTTGATGGTAGCATGGAATTGTTTCTTTAAATTTGTTTACGAATTCTCGGGATATTCTCAATTATAAATGTTTGGTAATTTTGAAATATAAATAATTTTCTGTATTAGGCTTTGGGTTATGTTTCTTTTTACGTGGCATGAAATACACATCTACGGCTTAGAAATGCGTCGTGGTAAACCATACGAATGTGAAGCACGTAAAAAGATGTAAATGTTAACTTACTGCCACGTGAATGTGTGGTAGACAGTGGATTAAAGGAAAATATTTGCGCTATTTGTGCACTTTAGGAAACCTTAGTTGACAACGCTTGTTGTCCTGAGGTCCTTGAAAATAGAAAGAAAACAAAAACCCAGAAAAAAATGCTGATCTGATGTTAGAAAGGAAGTAAATTGGAATTATAAGGATTAAATGATCATGGTTGGGTATTTATCGATGTGTAAATTTTACTTAATCACTCACAAAGTAAATAAAATCCTGGTTGGGTATTTATCGATGTGTAAATTTTACCTAATCACTCACAACGTAAATAAAATCCTGGTTGGGTATTTATCGATGTATAAATTTTACCTAATCACTCACAAAATTTATATAAAGTCCTTCGGACTTTATTTTCTTTGTGAGTAATTAGGCAAAATTTACACATTGATAAATACCCAATCATGATCATTTAATCCTATAATAAAAACAACAATTAGACATTCAGGTATTTAACTCATCCAATATTGTTCACACTGATGCACTCGTGCAGATAAATGTCACTTACAAATAACGTGTACTAGAGCAGTTTCTATAGAACTGAGCTCTGGACGATATCAGTACTGTATTGCCGAAATGTCAGATCAGACAAATATGGCCGTGACATTCAATAAACCGGATGTCCATATAAGCAAATGAAATACTGAAATTTGCGGAAAATCCACTAGTAACACAAACCTGCTAATTCCCGTCATCATCATAAATTATGTAAAATATCCACTTACGTTATAAGGCTTTTAAGATGCCCATTAGATCAGTGAGGCTAAATTTCTACTCTAGTTTCAGTTGATAGTATGATCACGGGGCTAATGGATGCCCAATGGGCGAAAGAAAACATACCGTTGGTTGTTCTACATTGTTATTCAAACTAAAGTCCAGACAATTGCTAGGTTTATGTAAATACTTTACAGTATCACCACAAGATAAAGATTTAGTTTAATTTTGTGCTTTACTGCACAAAATCACTATGAAGATTTTATCGTGCCAATGCAAGTAAAGTAAACCAAGGGAGCCGAAATGGTATGACTCACTGGTGTGAATCGAACATGGTTACAAGCCGAGTTTTGGAAATACAAAATTTGAACAGTGGTACCGGCATTCACTATATGTCAGTCTAGCTAATCGTATATGATGTACACTGCAAGAAATCTCCTTTCCGCCCAACTCAAAATTCTAGTTAATAAAAGGCTAATCAGATAAAAATTTTAACAAACGGCTTTTTTTTTTTCCAGTACGGCACAGTTTGTCTTCTATACGTAGCTACACCCGAATATAAACTCTTATTTCATTCCAATCAATCATGTAAAAATCTCTCACTATAAATTTTTAAGTCATCCGTAAAATGAGTATTTTTATTAATCGATGGCAGAGGAGCTGTTATCCGTGATTAGTGGTGCAGAGGAGAAATAATATCCTTCCAGTTCCATGTTAGTTTGGGTAAAAGATATTTAATCTTTTTATTTTGAACAAAATGAAATTTTGACTCGGTTAACAGAGGTCGTGCAAGAAAATGGCTTAGGTCCGATTGTTTATATGACCCTAGATCAATATCCCTCTTAATTATATTACAAGTTTGGGCAAATACACAGTAGCGCGGGAATTGTAAATTTAGACAATATTACACATTTATCAAGTTGCCCCTAATTCCTTCAAACATGCTTCCAAACTTACTACAGAACGGTCAGATGTTAGTTACATGCTGCACTTGAGAATCAATCTTAAATGCCTCCAGTATGTATAAACTGACCCATTTAAGATTTGAAGCGTTCTCACACTGCAAATGCCGCTGCCAGCACCATTACTATCGCCAACACTCACAAAGGTTCAATAATTGCTGTTTCAACTATAATTACTAATGATACAACCCAGAGAGAGAGAGAGAGAGAGAGAGAGAGAGAGACCCGGACATACACGCCCAAGATGATTTAAGCTATTAGCTGGCGAACACGCAAATGTTGTTGTCGACAGCGTAATAGACAATCTTTTCTGCACCAGTGCAAGTGTAGAGAGTATGAAAAGTAAATCGAATTCCTTAATATTAGATCTCACGCGGTAAATTCCTCTCTTTGTTTCCTACTTTGTGTTTTCTTAGCCCTAATTGGGTACACGTATTTACACGCCATAATTGTCATGGTGAATCCTTATCGTAAAAGATACGAGATTACTCGAGCTTGACAATCTCACAGAGTTCCTCTTTCTGTTGTAATTTTGTTTCAAGAATGTTTCTATGTTTCTCAACTGTTAACATGTGTTAACAGGGATTGACTGAAGATGGTCAGCATTTTGAGAGAGAGGTATATATATATATATATATATATATATATA
>JAECUM010008840.1:0-110445 GCA_016617855.1 Megalonaias nervosa | reverse complement strand
CCAAAGAAATTACTCAACAATCGAGAAGGAATGTTTGGCTTTAATATTGGCATTACAGCATTTTGAAGTTTACATTAGTTCAGCTCCTTCTCCAGTTGCTTTGTTTAGTGATCACAACCCCCTTACTTTCATCGACAAGATGAAAAATAAAAACCAAAGATTATTAAGATGGAGATTATTTTTACAAGAATATAATTCTTGACATCAGGCACATCAAGGGAAAAGATAACTTAATTGCAGATGCACTTTCCCGTGTACAGAAATGTTATTTCATGTACACTTTGTATAATTCATAAGTTTTCTTATGTAATTTTGTTTTAGCTCATGTATAATTTACATATGGTAAAAAGAAAGCTTTATTATATAAATCTTTCTTTTTCTTTACTGGGGGAAGTGTTACGTATATGTAATTTAATTGTTTGTGCGTTAGTTTTAGTTTTATTTTCATTACATGTTATTGTAATAACTTTATTCACTGGATTTTATTTTTTCCCCGGAAATTCAGTTTTCTGTTTTGACCTGATAAACACGCAGTCTATTGCTCAGTTATATTTTTAGTTAATCTAGTTCTTGAACTTGGTTCCAATTTTGTAAACATTGAGCGAAAATGATTGGTCATTACCAAGGTCATGTTCAGCGCACGTGTTAGTCTGTTATAAATAGTTTTATTTTCAAATTTATTTCCAGTGTGGGGATCTAATTCTTAGATAGGGCTATTCTAGCCTACATGCAAATTGGCATTTTTTTATTGCGCTGTTCAAATTAAGTGACCACATGAGTCATCATGTGATCTAAAATCGCGGGTTAAAACAGACATTTTCTAGTGGATTTGATCAGTCGTAAATATTTACCTTCGGGCTCAAGGTATTTGTCTTGTTGTTGCCATTTGAGTTGATTTTTTTTAAATTTAAAATAGTTTATTCACCCTGGAAAATACTCTTCTTCAACGAAATTCTTGGACAAAGACATTTACTAAATTATTTGGAATTCAAAAGCTGGAATTATATTCTTGGTGACTCAACAAGGAACTGTTGACAAATCAACACAAACTGATTATAGAGGACGTCATCGCCTTCCATATTGGAACTTCATCGAGATTCGAACTTGGATTCAATTAGAACCTTTAGTGATAGGATTTATATTTTTGAATTCTAGGATTAATTTTTGGATTATATTCACAAACCGTAAGTCCTATTTCATATTTTTACCTTGTTTTCTAGGGAAATAAATTATTTTGTTAAATTTACAAAGCTTGTTGACTTCACTCCTTTCTTTTCTTACTTTTGTACGAGCCTACACGTAACAATGTTATCAAATAAAACTTTAAAAATTTGTTTTAAAGTTTATCTTATATTAATACATTACCAAAACTCAAGAAAGATATTAACCTAAAAGCCTTCTTAACCATATTATATTCTGTATACTTTATGAACATCACCTGAATGTATCACAAGTTTTCAAAAGATTTCTGACGTAAAGAATTAATTCAGTTTGAGGGAGTTTGAACTTACATATGCAAAGTTTACATCATGCAAGTTATTTATTGCAGTTCAGTGGCTGAAGAGGAACATTGAAGAGATTATTCAATGAATTATTTGTGACTTACATTGGGCTGAGTTTCATCAAGGGGATAGGTGCACATGTGAATGAAACTGTAAGAAGCAGAAATGGTTTTCTGCCCAAAACATCAGACAAGGCACCAATCAAGGGAGCACTCAAAAAGGATAAAATGCCCTGTAACAAATAAGAAATGGGACTAAACTTAATATATTAATTCATGAATGTTTTAAATAAAAAGAATCTAACTAATCAATACTGCCGTATTCATCCTCTAATAAGCCCATGCTTAATGACATTATCACCCATTTTAGAAATTTTAGTAAATATTTACAAAGGCTATCTTTCTTTAAAGTCCACCCAAATTCCTCAGACTGCAACCACCACCCCACGCTGTTATCATGACAGAATTCCTGTAAACAAATCATATGTAAAATAAAAAGGGAACAAAAACAAAAAAGTTCCTCAGAATCTCACATCTAGCTTGTGAATAACACTATGGTTATGCTAATGCAGTAAAACAAAAGCTCCTAGCATATCAGGCTACTATTTGAAGACATTTGCTTAAAGTTGCAGTTGAACATAGCCACAATTGTAAAAATACATCACTTTCAAAATTGTTAACATAATACCATAATACTGTTGATGCTGCTACAACTTCTGCCAGAAAAGTTTTAATTATGCCTCTCTATTCACAGGCATCATGAAAAAATTTAAAACTGTTTCAAAAATGGCAAAAATATGAATGAGCAAATATAGAAAACACTCAAAATTATGCCGTAATCTTAAAAGTCAGGTTAAACTATTTGTGTAATGAGTATTAAAACAATGTTTAGTTATCAATGGAATTTGTCTATATACAATTTAAATATTAAAATGCAGGTTTTAACATTATGTAAGAACAATACCAGCTAAAAGTTAAGTTATAAAATTGTAAAGATACAAAAATTAAAACTACAAAATAAATGTAAATATCATGAACTACAAGATAAAAGATCAATGGCAAAGACAAAATATTTCTCTAGAAGGTATATAAAATACATTAAGGTAGAAAGCATAAAACCATTAAATAAAGATTAAAAAAATATTTGATACAGATTGCATTCTCTGCGATTATTTCTGGAAGTACCTCATCCTAAAGCATTTCACTGACTTCACATCCAAAAGTTTTTCCGTCTCACGGTTGAAGTCAATATACTCAATAAGAATGTGTTCCACTGTCAGTGCAGAATAAGTGTGATTATGAAATGATTGATATGATCTAAATACCATGTAACATGTTGGTATGTTATTACCTTGACCCCTTGGATCAGCCCATTCATCAGAAATGTGTGATCTGGAAAGGTTTTATTCAAAACCTGTGTTAAAATAAAAAGAAGAAAGATCAACCATAAAAGATAAATCACACTAAAACATATACATGAATAGTTAATAATTCTGGATCTAGGTTACTGTACCCTAGTTTGGGTTACCTGAGGTTTTTTTTTTGCTTTATTCTGCAATGGTGGAAACATTAAAGGTAAGGTCAAATGCTTGACATTTTTAGCTGAGTTGATAGATCTTTGTGATCTGGCACAAAGCTAGCTTTATATTATTTTTGCATTAATAAATTTAAAAAACTGCTGCTGTTTTAGGCAACTACTAGTTCCAGCTGCTTTATAGTACCAAATGGTCAGGAATCTACAATGGCACTAATAATACTAATTCCAAGTGCTTCAAAGTGCCAAATTGTCAGCAACCTACAATGGCATTACTTTACTAGTTCCACCTGCTGCATGCTACCAAATAGTCAGGAATCTATAATGGCATAAATACTAGCTCTAACTGCTTCATGGTACAAATGGAAAATGACATACTGTTTTCAGCTTTGGATTTGTAAAGCAATAGTAGTTTCAACTGTCAATCAAATCAACCTTATTAAAAAAATAAATGGCTAAAAATGGTAGGCTTCTAACCTTTGTGCACTCTGAAGCAATCAAAACAAACTGAAAGAAATTTGTCTCATTCAATGTAGCATTTCTTGCTGGGGTGGTGGTGAAAATTGATGAAATATCATCAAAAAAACCACTAACATTAGATCATCAGGACCTTGCAACGTCATTAAATACAGCAAGGGCCATGTTGTGATGAAGTAAGCTTAACCTGTGGGTTAGTAGGATGCTTTCTGTAGGAATTTCTTCTAATGCTGTTGACTGCATATGTTGTGACAACCAGTGTTTCAAATACTCTTTTTTTTTTTTGTATCATATCCATATCTGATAGTTCATCAACATCATTTGTCCACTATCAAAAGACCTTTATACCAGAAGGCCTTCAAGTAAGGTCAAAGTCTTTTAAGCAATTTTTGAAATAAGATTGTTAAAATGTTTTTCTATTCTAGTCACAGCTGAAGTGGTATCATTTCTGCCACATTTAGTCAATTCTGTCATGTGACTGTTGACAAGATGACGTAAAAGGTTTTTCTATTTTTAGTAATAGCAGGCACATTTTATAGTGGATCAGCATAATTTGTAAAAATCTAAAAGCCATTCATGCTAGAATGAAATACAGTTGAATTCTGAAGAGCGATTTTTGAGAAGCTGTTTAAAGGTTTATCTATTTGTAATAATGGTGGCCATACATATTTGATGACTCAGCATTTGTACAAATGCTTTAAAGTCCATTACACTGGATGTTTTGTTAAATTTGGATAAATTTCATCGAGTGATTTTTGAGAAGATTTTTGCTAACAGTGGCCATATTTAATGGAAGGACATCAACTGTATAAATTAATGTGGTTGGTTAAATTCTGTTGAGCAGATTTTTAAAAGAAGCCAGTTAAAGGTTTTTCTATTGCAAATTGGTACTATCTGTAGAAATATGAAAGCGCTTCATCAAGAATCCTTTCTGTCCAATTTGGTCAAAATCTGTCCTGTAGTAAGAATGTGGTTCATACAGCCCGTGAGAGTTGTCCTCAATGACTATTCAAGGATTTTTCAAAGGCTTCCAAAAGTTTTCAAGGATTATTTTTTTTTTACATAACCAACAGGGGTTGAAATTCACACTAGAATGCCTTCGTTTTGCTAGTTAAACTAATGATATGCCAATAAACTGCTAGCTGAAAAAAAATGGAGCTAGAAGTTTCCTGCTAGTGATATTTTGAATTCAAAAAATGAATTATGCTGGTTTGCTAGAGCTATCAAATGTTGCTCTTCATGGGTTCTTCCTCCACCAGCTAAAGTATACTGGCAGCCATGTATATCCTATCATGCACTGAAAAATGGCATTAAACCCCAAACAACAACAGCAACAAAACATAGGACAACATGCTTTTCTAATATTTGCTGTCAAGTGCATATATATTTGAAAAGATGAAACAGTACTTACTTCTGTCTTACTTTTGAGTTACAAAATCAACAGTATCAATTAGGTTTATAATGTCAGAAGGAATGACAGAGTCTCATCAAACAGACAGAGAAATGATCTGATCTTAAACTGATGTTTTGCAGTTTGGGGCTTAATGACATTTTTCAGTGCATGATAAGATACATGGCAGCCAGTATAACAGGCAAAGGAAAAATTAGGAAAATCCCTGTAAGAACCACTGACCCACAGGAAGCTAATTGTGAGCTTTCTCACACACTGACACTGGCCAAGCCCAAGACTCAAACCCACGTGAAGAAAGGTGAGAAGGCAGTGATGGGGAAAGGTAAGGGCCTTAAACCACTCAGCCACCTGAGGCCCTGGTTTTAAATTAACCAGCATACTCCATTTTTTGAATGCTAAAATCCTGGAGAACCATTTGTTCTTCATCATACAAATATAACAGAATGTAAGCATATGGGTTATTCATAATGCCAGAATTTGCATTAAAATACGGATAGTTTTCTGTCTTGAAGCATGAAAAACACATATAGGAAGTCCAGAGAATGAATATAACTTTTGCAAGAAAGCTTCAATTACTTGACAAGAATCACCTACTTGTGCTCTCAAAAAATAATTGCCATTTCACATTTAATATCAGGTATGACCAATGTCTATAAGGATTACTTGCTGATGTGATCACATATACTGTCCATTGGTCTGAAGACAAAATTTAAACAAGTTCTTCTGAGTATCGACTTTTCAACATGGCATACAAAACATATTTTATGCTGCACTAGTGATCACCATAATCGCAATTATGAAGTCAATTATTAAAAATGGTGATTTATTTCAGTTTAAATAAAAAAAATTGCAATAAAAAGATTTCAGATTCCTACTCTTCTTGGCTTAGTTAGTTTGCAAAGCCACCACAAAAGACATGATGACATCATAAACTTGAATAATGAAGAATGAAACTTGCTGAAATAAATAATTTAGCTCAAGTAATTATTAGTCTGAAGAGAAAAAATCTGGAGAAAGATGAAAATATTTAATTAAAACATTAAACGATTGATCAAGCCTAAAGTTCAATGAATAAAGACTAAATTTAAATGAGGACATGATTTAGAATGGAAAATTGCAAAATGCTGCCAATTTCTGGTGAAAAAAATTAAACATGGCAAAAAATTTTCATATGACCAAATTTGGTAACATCATGGAAAATTATAACACCAACCTAGATATTCGCACACTAAGTAAAGACCCTGTTGAGCTGTAAAAACAAAAATAGTCAAAACCTTGTTTGTTCAGTTTCTAATTTAATAGGCATTTATTATGAAGCCCTTCTTTGTTCATGTTTGATAGGTATTATAAAACATTGTCTGTTCATTTTCTAATTTTAATACATATAGATATTTATCATAAAAACCTTGAATGTTCACTTTCTAATTTTAATAGGCACTTTACCTTGATTGTTCCCTTTCCAATATTAACAGGTACATGTACTTAATATAAAAACCATGCGCATTTATTTTCCAATTTTAATAGGTGATATTTATTGGTGGATCTCATTAAAACACTACTGACTTGTACAAAAATTTGTATTATTATTATTCATATTGAATAAGTTAATTTTACATTCCAAGTTACATACATCATCTGTTGTTTCTTAAAGTGAAATGCCATACTGTACTTTGTTGATTCTCATTAATAATGCTAAAACTATATGTATTAAGTGTGTTTTTCAGGAAGGACAGGTTGATTCTAACCTAACAGCAAACTGTTCTCTCTTAGCTCTTTTTTTGAAAGGTGACTCCTTCCTAAAATCTTGGTTTAAGTTAATTTTTACCTGTTTAATCATTTTAGTTTAATTATAAATGGATACACTGGATGAAAAAGAAATTACACTAATAATTGGCTAGTACACTGTTTACTTTTGTACTATATAGTTCATGTGACTAATATTTCATAGCTTAAAAAATCAATGTATGCTTATACCACAATAACATTTCATAGCTAAATAACAATTTATGGTGGGTCTCCAGGTGGCCAAGTGATCTAAGGTGTTCACCTTTACAGATCACTGACATCTCACCTCTGTCTGCATGGATTCATGCCTCGGGCTCAGAAAATGTGGGTATGTGAGAAAGCTTGCCACTAGCTTCAAATGGGTCAGTGGTTCTTCCAGGGGTTCCCCATATAGCCTATCAAGTGCTGAAAACCAGCATTAAATCCATAGTAACCTACAAACCAACTCACCAACAATTTATGGTAATCCAGAATTTGCAATTAACACTCCAATATTTTTTTTTTATCTGGTACTCTCTCTATTTCTAGGTTGGGAGACCTGGACCACAACTTAAGAAATCTTAGCAAGATCCCAGAAGTCATTCTTATCATTCAAATTCTTGCGCTTTAACAAAACAGGTCAAAGTAACTTCACCATGTATTCATATACATGTATTAAGAAGCCTTCAGAAACATACATATACGCAAGACATGTCTGATGGTAAAAATATTCTGATTGACAGAAAAATATTCCTGTCAGACATTTGTAATTTTAAATTTAAATCTTCTTCTTTTTCGGATATTTAACTACACAAACGTAAAACTATTAATTTCAAACCTCTTATCTGACAAAACAAGCATGGGATGGAAAATCTTTGAGTTTGACAAGTGTCAGAAAATCTCACATCAGTCATAATTCCTCCCAAATTGTGGCTTAATATCCAACAAGAAATTTAAGCCGATTAAGGTATAAACTAACAGGTCTAAGTGATCCGATCTACAATGATGTGCATACCATCACGCATCATACAGAATCTCGACTTCAAATTGTTGGAATTGCTTGATTAGTAAATACTTTGTTTAAAATAAAGTACTGATGCAGAGAACACTGGAAACATAAAGATAAATTAAGCAAACAAAGCACTAATCTCATTTTTTGTTTCTTCAGTAGCAAAATCACCCAATTAAAAGACCCATTAGAATCTCAGGATCCCCTGTATCTATGTACACACATATATATATGCATAATGATCCAGATTTTAAAAATTCTGATGGCCCCTGTCCAATACCTTTTCCCAAAAATGAACATTGTAATAGAAATATGAAGTGAAATTAAATATAAGAATATTCCGAGGTATGCAAAGTTGTTACAGATAAGAAAACATTGATATATATATTTATTTAATCAATCTGCAAATGTACCACTTTTGGTTCTGACCCAGCTATTGCTTCAGTTCTAGTATCATAATTCCATACTTAATTTCACCCAGCAACAGTATTTCATGCCACTCCACTGTTTTAAAAATAATTTATTTTTCAATACAAAGACTTATTAAACTGAAAATACATAACACATAACTGACTGGCATTTCCAGTCAAGTCCAACAATAAAGTTTTATTCCATCTGGTCATCAAATGTGTGTTGGCGCTTGAAAATAAAGGCTGCTGCTGTTGGCCTTTACTCTTTTTAATTATACCCTAGGCTATACCATATATACTCACTTGTAAGTCGAGTCCAACTGCAAACTGCACAGACCGGGTCTGTGCAGTTTGTTAGGAGTAATCAGTAGAACAAACAACACAGACCCTGATCTGCAGGTGCATTATGCTATGGCAGATTAGGATCTTTGTTATTTGCAGTATGACTTGACTTACTAGTGAGTATATATTGTACATAGTTTGTTCTGAAGGTCTGGTTTGTGTTGACAAACCACCGCGTTGTTAAAGAACACATACCATGTGGTGAAGGCTTATTACTGTAGTGTCTTTTAACTACAGAAGCATAGACCCTGGGGCAATCTTTCAGTTATAAGCTTTCTTATTAAGTCCAGTAGACAAGCTATCACACCTCATCTGTCCTGTGCTTTGTAGCTCCTGGGTATGTAAACAACTGAGAAAACATAGGATTATTATGGTGCAAATTATGTGTGTTGGACATGGGTAATTTGAGTTCATCTGTTAGTCACATCTGGCAAATGCGACAAATTTAGGATCACAGCCAGCAATGATCATGTATGTGTATCTAGGTTAGAAACAAAGATGCTGATCCTTACCAATTGATGAGTATGTAATTCATGTACCCAATAAAGTTCTCTATCTTTCTATTTAATGTTGTTATTAGAGAGCTCTGGATCAGATTGGATGATTTCTATTATTTGATACTGAAAAAATGTATTTTGTCATCAGGTTAGTTAAGGTGTTAGACACTGTGGTCTCCATCTTACTACAGATATTCCTGAGATTTTCTTTTATTCTCTCTTGGAATTCAAGTGGTCTGATAGTGCCAGATGCATGACTTTGTTGGCGTTCTAAAACTGTCATCCAGTTTTCTCTTGTTGGTCATGTTTACATCTCTTCTAATCACTGTGGTTATGAAATTCCAAGCAACAGGCATAATTATGTAAGAAATAGAATGCAAAGAATTTTTTTTATTTTTAAACAGAATTTACAACTTTGATTCAATCTTCATAGCTCTACTGGTTGACTATGGTATTAACAGCTACATCTCTTCACTTGGTTGTTTAATATACAACTTTGGATAGAATTTTGACACAGTGGGGTCTGATGGGAACTTTGTCAAGGACAATGCAAATGTTCTGATCAGAGACTGTTGATTAGGGGTGTCATTTCAGTTTTCCACATGAGTAAATTGGCTTGAAAAAGTAATTTCATCAGTACATAGCCAAGGGTCAAGCTAGACTTGAATATTAGGGAGAAGTGAGAGCTGAACAGGGAGAAGTGGGAGCAAAATAAGACATGCAATATATATATAAAATGCATGTGTGTGTTGTTTTCATTTTCTTATTTGAATTATGCCCTCTACTTCCCAGTATACATATTTACATTTAACATTGGTTTTAAGCAATAATTTATTTTCAAGTAGAAAATTTTCTGAGTTCTATCTATGTTATAAACACATTTGGTGCATGTTTAAAAACTATCATATTCATATGCAGTGTATTTTGGCAATATGACTTAAAAAGAGAACAACAGAAGCTATACACTGTAATGAATTTTAACTGAGTAACTAGATTACAGTATTGTATTTGCAAGTTAGAACAAATGTTTAATCAACTACCCTTAAACAATAATTTTCTTTTAACTTTCTGAAAGTTATAAAAACTGCAGTTGAAAAGATTTCTTAACTTGTTTGAAACAACCCCTGTGTCATCTACATGACAGCCAAAGCACGTCTTTCAGATCATACTGTTCGTCCTAATTTCTTTGTTACCGATAAAACTTTATACCGTAACTGTTCATAGACAACACACAGAAGAATTAAAGTCAGTAGGCCTATATGAATGAACTAAATCCTTTTTTCAACAGAACTGATACAGCCAACATGCAAGTGCATCTATTTTTAGAGAGAGGGGTTTTCTTAATGTAACCATTGACTTTACAGCTTCGTTACAACAGTCCATTGATAGGTTTGCATATATAAGTTTTTAGTAACTTTAGGCATGGATTAAACAGTAATTGCTTTGCTGTTTTTCTTCTTCACAATTTCACAAAAATGAGTGAACTCTGAATACAACCTTAACCTTACAGCATTTCTCGAACTCCACAACATAGCATTGTCCTGTATGTTTTTAACCTACATAACAGCATTTAAAACTAAATCTTCAAGAACGTAATATTTAGACTGTTTTCTATGAATTGTATATTTTTCTAAATATATTTGAAATGAGACAATCTAATAAAGCGGTAATTCCCAGTCTCAGTGATGTCCACCATTATTTCTGCATGACAGAATCACATAAGGTTCCAAACTGATTTATATGAAGAAAATAATATACATGCAGCAGTTAAAATATTCATGTTACGCTTCTATTCTTAAAACACAAACTGCTATTTACATAAGTTTTAAGTTTTGAAACACAAGTTTGTATGTTTTTATCATCAAACTTACAGAAATCGAGCAGTGATAGTTACTCTTGTAACTTATTCGTAAAAGGGTTAATAGTCAATCAGCTATCAAAACACATGCCTGTAAATGTAGAAGAGTTTGTTTGTCAGCACAATTGATATCAACACCAACTATCTGATGGCATGAAGCCTACATTTTGCCTTGAGTACAAACGTAACACTGGAACTAACTTGGACAAAGCGAGAGGGAGCATCTCAAAATGGACAGTTATTCAATGTTCCTCTTAAAAAATCACAAGGTGAAGTCAATTTTGCTTTCCTAACAGAAGAAGGTGAAGTTTACATTTTTTTAGGCTACTTAGTCACAACTTTGCCTGGTAGCGTGACTCCTGCATAGCAATCCAATTAATGGCATAACTTTCCTGACTTACCCACATGAAAATTTAATTACAATAATGGTTTCAAAGGAATAAATAAATGGTGTATAAGCCTGCAACAATATCACTCTCTCACTCTGCTAAACTGGAACTCAACAGGTTAGCAGACCCAACATTTGCTGCAACCATATTATTGAAAAGTGTTCATGCATGTACCAGCATAGAGAACTGCATCTTAACTGAAAATATTATAACCTGCATATTTCTAAGTCACTCTCTTTTAAATTCCAGTGAACATATGACCAATTTTTCTGCTTTTGGTAATCATGTATGCAGACCTTCTAACACCTCTACCCACCATGTGAGCTGAATCTCAGGTTAATGAACTAAAAACAATTATGTACAGTAAAAAACATTTAGGACACAGCAGGTTCTAAATACTTAAACTTGCTTGTCATTAAATGGCCAGGATTGTACTGATGTAACATTAAACCCTATACATACATACTTTAAAATACCCTTGATAACAATATAACCTGAATATTGTCTCAACCCCCTTTAAGCATTCATGCTTGCATTCAAGTTTTATTAATCAAGAATACATAATGCGCGAGTTTTTTGTGTTCATTTGAGTAAGTAATTACCTATTATAAGTAGAATCTGTCTTGAAAGACCACCCCTAATGCCAAAAAGGTCATAACACTATATAATCAATCAACCTGTGCTTTTGAGAACCTGGTTTTATCAAAACAAGCACACTCTCACAGCAGTAGTCTTTCAGGACAGGTTTTACTGCACCCATCAACATTTTCCTTTAAAACTATACTGCTATTTGAAGCTGCCATCACATATTATAGCCAATATACCTGCAAGTTACTGTGCTCATTTCACTAACAGAATTGTTTTGATGTAGACTTCATGAAGAAACCATATATGATGTATCACACAAGAAGAACCTGGACTGTTTCTTTAGGAATGTGGATTGTATAACAACTTTGACTATGTATGTTTCAGGATTTTACAAGAGTTACATCTGTCTTTTATTATATGTTCCTGTTACAGAAATGTAAAATTATTATAACACTGTTGATAGGTTTTTTGAACATTCATTTTTACATTTTTCAAATGTAACCTTTAGTTGGCACTATATAACAACCACTATTGTGCTGATGTGCCGTACAATGGTACTACATACATTCATTCCCCTTCTCCCTGATTTACCATTTAAATTTTACTTTACACTGTTTTGTCAATTGCTGTTATGAATTACCAAATATATTCTTTTTAATGCAGCCCATACCCCTTTTCAACCTACATGTGTGCTGTTTCTCTATCACTCTCACTCTTGTACACAAATTCAAGAGGTATATGCCTCAACTATGTTTGGTACCAAACCATTTGATTACATGGGTAAATAGTGATCTTCAAAACAACTGTTGAGTTATTATCAAAAAGACACAGTAAAAAACAAATAAAATAAGCCCTATATTCATTAAGAACTAAGTGGATCATTACAACTGCAGATGTACAAGTATCCAGTGTCGATATATATTTTGGCTTTTGTATTAGTCTGGTCTTTGATTGTATCAGCTTTTTTGTTTAAAGATGAAAAGACAGGATATGGACCACCATATCACATTTGCAAAACATCTGGCTTAAACAATAGGAAGTCTTTCTGCATTATGCAAGTAATATTCTGTGATATGCATATGAGGAGTCTTATTCATACAAATTTATTAAGATGTGAGAACTTTGGAAATTTCATCATTATTTCTTAGAAATGCTACCTTTAACCAGCTTTAAGCTCACACTAGCTAAATTACCTTACTTTGTGTCACTGGAAAATAGTCAATGTACACTTAGGCAAAACTTGGCGACATGAGACTCAATTTTTGGTGCACATGTTCTTGGAGGTGTGCAAAATACTGCAAATGTGACATGTTAACTTATGCAGAAGACATGTGACTGTTTTAAAAAATTTCAACACCAGAACTTGCTTATAAATTTATTGATGCTGTTACCCATGCAAAAGAAGTGATAAAGCACATGCAAAAGAAAAACCAAGATTGTCGGAAAGTTTGGTTTCTCCTTTTTTCTTTTTTTATACTTACATTTATGATGGGGTTAGTGAGAAGCCCCCAAGCGAAAAACTCCAAGAAGATAACCACCAGAGCATGGTACAAACTGGGCTGACTGATACCCGTGGACTGCAACAGAGGACATATTTTATTAGCAAAGCTAGAGTAATAATACACTTTTACTTGTAATGAAGCTAATTAATAACACGTATGACATAACTGTCAAGACCTTTTTTTTACAGTAGAAATACGTAATAGCAAACGATTAATATCACAGAAAAATACCCACAAAAATAACTGAAGTTTTCAAAGAACTGAGACTGAGTATGTGTGTGTGTATGTGTGATCTGGATTTTTAACATAGCTTTAACAGTTTTTCAGTCATACTGCTACGATGTCTGCAGTGTGACAGTTTTGTAGCGATGTCTAGCACTGGGATATCATGCCACAAATATGTAGCATTTTTATAAGTCTTTGATATGACTTTGCCAGGGTTTGAACCCACAACCTCCTGTATCCCAGGTGGATGCTCTAACCACTAGGCCACAGGAGCGGTTGCGACTGAGTAAAGAGGTTAATGGTCTTTTTGACATTAAATTCAGTGGAGATGACATTAAAAAAACAGTCTGGGCTATGCAAATCCCATGGCCTTACATTCAGGACTATTCATGTTCAAAATCAGACAGGTACAATTCTCCAAATCGCTAATCCAAGTGTTTTTTTTCCTACTTTAAAAAAGCTGTGCAAGTCCTTATTTTCATGCTTTAATCACTTTATCTACCTTTATTAGACCATTTAAGCCCTCCCGACATACTGAATGCTTGATTGTACTCTCTCCATGTATCATTTACATCATACATTACACCTACTTGTGGTCACTGAAAACTGTCACGTGCATGCATTTTAATACCACTTCACAGCATATTGGACCAAGTCACCAAATTACTGGCCAATCAAAAACTTCAAACAAAACATAGCTAATGTGATTAATTAGCAATGTTTTAAATGGCATAATTGTATCATGTTTACTCAAGCCAAATGCCAATGAATGGTTCAACCTTTGATTTAATCCAGGGAGTCAATGTACTTAAATTAATAAAAGGTACTTTACAAACATAAGTGTCAGTTTCCTTTATGAACTGATTAAATGATAGTAATAGTTCTTTAATTTTTTATTGATTATTTATAGGATATGTTGTAGAAAAAAATTATGGTTGAGTAATGTTTGAAAGTTACCAGGCATTTACATATTATTATTCCCAAAAGAGTACTGTATCATGTCAGAAAATAGTGTCTGAATCCATATAGTAAATACAGTAACTTCACTGTGCAACACTGCTTTGAGGCAAAACAATTATGCTAATCAAACAGTTATCTTTGTTCATATTTAAATCCCAAAATGTATGTTTTGATCACTTGTGAAGCTGTCAAACATGGTAATATTTACTACATGAATGAGTTTGCTAAATTATTTTCTCGAGGAAGGTAATAATAATGATTCGAAGAATGAAACTTTATGTGAAAGCAGACAGATAAATCATAAGAATGATACTGAGTGTGAGGTAACTGTTTCTCCAAGAGACATAGCCAGACTCTGTGGGAGCAAAAAATGTCAAATATGATGCTACTAAGAGACAGAAATTTTCAGCCGCATTGAGTTGGTTGTTATCCCTGGCTTGAAACAATATTCCAAACTGGCAAAGGTTGGCAATTCAACAAGTGTATCTGTCAAAAGAACTCATAAATTCAGGACTGAACCAATCAGTATCAAGACAGTCCTGGACCTCGTGAGGCCTGTGCAACACAATATATGCATGACGGTAGTCAGCATATGCAGAAAATATCTATGGAGTTAAAGTTGCAGCCACTCCACTAGAAAAGGCAGTTTAAAAATGATGGCTCTCTTTAACACTGCCTACGCCTTAGCCCATAATGGAAAACCATGAGTGAGGATTTACTTCAATGAACTTAATCAAGACTTTTTTAAGAAATTCCTTAAACCAAGAGACTATAAATTCTAATGACCAGTGTCTGAAGACTTCACCACAGACATAGGTATGAACAGTTGGCTTCGTGTTGGTCATGTACAAGACATTTTTTCAAGTCCAGCTGCTAAAACATAAGTACCTTATGTAGCAAACTATATAATATTTACCAATGTTTTGAAAAAATAAATTCTTTTTTAAGAAATAAATATGATGTACATTATTTCTGCAGATTTTTCTATGGATTAAAGTGCATACATCTCCTCAAATCTTGGCAAGTGACTGGTATAAAGGCAGGTGTGGCAAGTACTTTTATAAACTTAAAAAGGTTTTTATAACACTACAATATAAATGGCAGTTATTTGGATCTATTGGCAAAGAAGGAGATTTGCACAGGATCTGACAAGATAACTGATTTTTACTCACAAGAGATTTAAGGATATCTACTCTTTGTAAAATGAACACTTACTGTAAAGTTCAACAGGATATTATTACATTACAAAGTTATTTTTTATCTACATGTATTGCAAGGTTAAGAACTCTGGAAGAGACTGTACATAAACTGATGTGATTACTCATGTTTCATTAAATAATGAAAAGGGAAAATGTGAAAGCAAAATTTAATAACTGCATCAACAGTCCAGTGGAAAACAAAGGGTAAGGTCAATGATAAGACTTTAAGAAATCTTCAGCAATCTGCAACATCTTAAATTGACTGCAGAACAGATTTTAAAAATGAAGGTTCGTTTGCGTCTTAACCCCAAAATCTCATGAATCAAAATGAAAATCTTAAGAGTGAAAACAGAAATCTCAAGAGTCACTTGTTTTTCACAGTCATGTGCTCATAACTGGGATTGTTTGTTAGTCACGGAGCAAAGTCAGAGGTCTCGATAGGATTTTAAAATTAGGGATCCAAGACTCCTATTTTGGTAGAAATAGGAATACCACCAGCAAAAGTTGCAGTCCCCTCTCAGAAGCATATAGGGCATACCTGAAGCGGCTAAATATCATGAGGAGAAGAACCACTAGTTGCCACTGAGTTTACTTTTCCAAATTCTCTATACCACTGACATACAGCTCTTGTTTGTCCATCAGAGTGAGACTGAATTTTGTGAATCCAAGGAAAAGTCTTATTCCAAGCACTAAGCCAGGCATCACTCACTTTCTTACATTGTTCCATCTTAAACTATCAGTTCCAGCAAGTTTAGCATTCTTCTGAATCTCATTACATTCTTCATCAATTTACCGTTTACCCCAAATAATAAATATTTATCCAAATTTGCACATGGCAGTCTGTCTAAGACTCAACGTGTCTTGACTTCAAGGTCACATGCACTACTAATTTGGCTACACTCAGAAATGAACACAACCATAAAAGCTACAGTTGTTCATTTGATGTACTCTTACAATGACCACATGTACATCTCTGGGTCCTTCTCCCTCTGAATTCAGTCACTGTAAATATCAGCACATTTTCCCACTACTCAGCAGCTAGTTGAATTCTTTGAACTTGCCGCCCAGCTACTGCGTCATGTTCTTCTAATGTACTGTAATAATGACAACATACACATCTCAGGGGTACTTCAGCCACTGAATTCTGCCATTATAAATCACAGAACAGATAAAATGATCAATTGATCAACACATTTTCCCGATCAGCAAGTGCTTGAAGCAGGATTGGCAAGGTTTTTAATCTGACACCCAGCTATTGCTTGTGTACAAAGGACTCCTGCATAAGTGATTTTCTGTGTCCCAGATAAAAACATCTGCTTCCAAATATGCATAATTAAGTGTTTCAAAGACCTCTGGAACTGATGTTTAAGATTTCTCATCTTGTGTTGCATAAAAAGAAGTGTGTGTGTGTGTGTGATTTGGATTTTTAATGCAGCTTTAACAATTTTCCAGTCATATCACTATGATATCACTGTGGCATTTATAGTGATGTCTAGCACTGGGGCATCATGCCACAGACATGTAGCATCATGTCCCACCCAGTCACATTATCCTGACATCAGGCCGACAAGTCCTAACATTAACCATATAATGCTGAGCACCAAGTGAGGCAGCTCCTAGTACCATTTTTATAAGTCTTTGGTGTGACTCAGGAGGGGCTTCAAACCTGCAACCGCGACCTCCCACATCGGAGGTGGGCGACCCCCCAAATCGGAGAGTCGCATGCTTTAATGACTTAGACCATGGTGGCGGTTCCATAAAGATAAACATTTGTACTTCTTACTAAATGAAACATAAACTAAAACACACAGATCTTTAAACATTTAACCAATTGAAGCAAATTAATGGGCAATAAAACACAGTTCAAGTTTACCCATATCTTTGACAACTGCGAGTCGCTGTTTTTTCCACAGTTTTATTTACATTATTATAATCTGTTGGACAATAAAACAAACATTGATATTTGACCAAAAGTTAATCCAATCAAGTCATAATTGATTCCCTCTTCCTGTAACTATAATGATCAAATATAATCACAAAACAATCAAGCCTTGATTCAATTATGCACATCTAAGCATGACATCCATGACCTGCCAGCTCTGCTCAGTTGATATCGATTTCATATGGCTGTGATATCATTGGCAGATCAGGTGTAAACAGTTCTCTAGCAATCATTGATCACTGGCATATGCATTAAATTGCTAGTGCACACTCAGTAGGAAATTAAGTTGGAAGTGAATCATGGGTAATTAAAACCAATGCTCTGGCCCAAATCAACATGCATCATAAAAATGCACTGGTTGGAATTTCCATGCATCAACAATGGATCAAATTTAAATTCCAAGCATTGAAATCCAAGGAAATGCATCTTTTGAGAAACATGCAACAAGTTTCTTTGTGAATTTGGTAAGTTGTCCACAATCTTAAAACCTAATAAATTTTTAACTACTCATTTAATAAGGATGTAACAATATACTGATATACCAGTAACCTGCAATACAAAATGCTTGATATCATGTAATACATGTACAGAAATACCAGTATACTGTTTTTTTTCCCCCTTCAACTATACACTAGACTGTCCAGAACTAACTTGGAGCAGACCACTGTCTTCCATTAGGTTAGCATCATTACCAGCATGGCAGCTTCTAAATACGAGTTCATGAAAAACCCAAGAACAAATAGTTTTATTAGGAATCATTTTTCACTAAAACTGGAGTTTGGCACCAATGTATTTGACAAAATGGTCACCAAAATAAAACATGCAGGTGAAACAACAAAAAACAACTCTGTTACAGTACATCAATAATGTGGAATAACATGAGACAATCCTGTAAAGTTCCAGTAAAGACACACCGATTGTTTCATGTCAGCAAACCAACGATTGTGGCTATGCTGATTGCACAGACTAAATACAAATCTTCATCACAAAGAACCACAGCTATCACTTATGACATTGCCAGTTTCATCATTCATGACTTGTGTCCATACACTGTGTCAAAAAAGTGATTCTTAAACATGGAAATGGTACTTTATCCACAATATGTTGCACCATCTAGACAAATTTTCTGTGAAAATTGATCCCAGATATGTATTTAAAAATCAAAGAGGACATAAAATGATGCTTGTCCCCTGCATCTAAAGTTCCATTAACAACCATCAGTTGTTAGTCTCTTGGGTTGAAACAAAGGATTGGAATGATTGATGTTACTAATTTACTACATTAGTCATTCATTTTTCAAAATCAACGCAACACATCTGTCGATGTGAAAATTTATGATTACATGTATTTAACTTCTTCTGTGCCTTATCATGATTGTCCTGCAGTAAATGAACCTTTAATCATTTTAGTTTGTCAAGACTTTTATAATCAGGCAAAATAATACTGCCACTTTTCTTCTGCTTGTGGAAGTTTTCACAAACCATTTTATGGATGGATATTCTATGATTTACTATTTGATGCATGCCATTTACTATGATCTATTGATGTTTCAAAAAAAGGATGCAATATCCTTATGTGTCACAAAAAAAGAGAGGCTGAAAAATAGTTGTCAGATGAACAAACAAGGCAGACAATCCAAAATAAAAATACTGTATGAAGAAGGTAAAGGCTATTTTACATATATCTCTACAATAAAATTCACCAATTTGGGTATTAAATAAAATGACTATTTAATTTCTATCAGTATTTTATATATATATATATATATATATATATATATACATATATACATATATATATATATATATATATATATATATATATATATATACACACACACACAAATCTTCAAACTTTTTGACAACATGCTGAAAATGCATGGGGTATGAATCACACCCAGCTGTTCCACTGATACATATAGGCTTGTTTTAGTACCCTGTACACTAATTTGGGCAACTAATATTAGTACTACTCTACAACTAGCTAGGACATTGTAGCCTCAACATTAAACATAACTATTATCAGAGACCAAAAAATATGACTAGTTAAAATCTACTAGCTAAGTAGAGTTGTTTTTCAAGAAGTCTGGCTAATGATAACCTCATTAAGCTTATATCTGGTAAATTTATATTGGAATGCTTTCGTTAACCTTAACTTGTCCACCATGACAGATAACATGAGATTCTTGGGGTAATTTGTTTTTTTGCTATGTCATATTTTACAATAGGTTATTCAATGCTTATCATATTTACATGTCCAAATGAGGAAGCAATGTCCTTATATGACACATAAAATACTAGTTTGAAAATGGAAGTAGTTATTGGTTTAACTAATATGGCAAACAATCCAAATGAAAATATTAGATATCAGATTTCAACAAAGATATGCAGCAATTCTAAACTTAAATATGCAGAATATTTCATTTCTTTCACGTTCAATTTATTCTTTTCACAATAGGCTGAAAAATATCTGGGTGTGAATCCACTGATATATAAAGGCTCATGTTAGTACCCTGTCCATGAAGTAGGAGTACTAACATTAGTACTATTCTGCAAAACAAGTAGGTCTCCGCTTTTTTTTCTTTTCTGACAGTGGAGACCAATGCCGTCGGGCAATAGTCCATACTGAAGTTTTACGCTGTGTTAACATTCTTTTAGTTCTGACGTATCGGATGCTCGCTATTAATTAATACATTAATTTCGACTGACCTTGGTATGCGGATGGAAACTAAAATCCCTTTTCTTTTGACCTATGGCGTCAAATCCTTCAGAACACTCACAGTTCAGTAATAATCCCTGTCAGAACAGAACACCTATGTATACTTCTATTGTTGACCTTAGTTTTAAATTGCTGATGCATGCGTGGAAAGCAGCAGCACCCCAAGGCAAGAACAACTGCTTGAAACCTTCTAGCGAAGAGTATATCACATGGAACTGACTAATGCTTGGGATGGAACTGCAGTTAGGTCTGGCCGTCACGGCAGAATTTTGAGAGACAGACAGTCGTGTCGGAAATTCGAGATCTAGAGAACGATAAATAAATTTTAACAAATCAAAACTGTAATGCTATTAATAACAATAATAATAACACATAGTATGTATGTATATATGTATGAATATATGTGTGTATTATTATCATTAAATTTTTGCATATCTTTACTGCTCATTACAGTTATGAATTTCTTTTGTAAATTTATTTATTGTTCTCTAGATCTCAAATTTCCGACACGACTGTCTGTCTCTCAGTCTCAAAATTCTGCCGTGATGGCCAGACCCAACCTCAATTTCGTCCCAAGCATTTGTCGGTTCCGTGTGATATACTCCTCGCTAGAAAGTTTCAAGCAGTTGTTCTTACCTTGGGGCGATGCTGCTTTCCACGCATGCATCAGCAATTTAAAAATAAGGTCAATAACACAAGTATTCATAGGTGTTCTGTTCTGACAGGGATTACGACTAAACTGTGAGTGTTCTGAAGGATTTGACGCCATAGGTCAAAAGAAAAGGGATTTTAGTTTCCATCCGCATACCAAGGTCAGTCGAAATTAATGTATTTATTACTAGCAAGCGTCCAATACATCAGAACTAAAAGAATGTTAACACAGCGTAAAACTTCAGTATGGATTATTTCCCGACGGCATTGGTCTCCGCTGACAGAAAAAAAAAAACGGAGACCTGCTTGTTGGTCTATTGACTGACATGAAGTATGTAGATTTGACACGTTATTTAAAACCGAAGCACGCCAAATAGTCAGTGATGTTTAACGTCAGCGCTTGTTAAGGGTAGTAAATGCACTCAGATTTATTCTAAATGTCCGAACTTGCATCTACTCGGTTCAGGAAAGAGCAGGCAATCAAGTTTGACACAGCTCAGCCAATTTTCACTGTCAAGATGAGTGGTTTCCGTTAGTCCTGAATGCCAATCATCATATTCATATCGAGTTAAATTGCCATGGTTTAAACGAATTTTTTACGATCACGCTTTAACGTGGTAGCCGGAACCTTACTGCGCTAGAATTAAAAAAAAAAAAAAAAAGGGCAACACCGTCACAATAATTCGAGGGATGGGTGTTGATTGTCGGCAACACAGGGGTTCGTTACAAAGAAAATCAGAAGTATCCGTCCATGAATCAAGGGATGGGGGGGGGTCTAATCTGTAACAATATTGTTACAGGTTAGATTCCCTCCCCCATCCCTTGATTCATGGACAGATACTCCTAATTTTCTTTTTAACGAACCCCTGTGGTGGGCAAAATGTCGAATGTACACGACCCCTTTTCGACAAACTTACCACTCCATTTTCTTTTGGGTGTCCTTTCCGCGGTCCCCAAATAATTTTCCCAACTACTCGCTTTTTACCCATATTAAATACGTTTAATCGTTACAGTAAATGGTGAAATAAATTAACATCTTTATCGATTACCAACTCTAACTAGATCAAAATCTATTTATACCACTAAGGTGAGATTTGCTCCGCAGCAAATACCATTACACTTCCGGTTTCTGAATTCAAATCGTGCTGGACAAATAATTTATTTATAGACCTTAAGTTTTTTTTAAAATACTTTTTATATTTTTTTATTTTTATTTTTATTCAGATCTAGAAGAAAACAACAACAAAACAAATAAAACGTTTGGCTGATTATTCATTTAGACTAGTCCACTTCAGCACGAAAGTTTTTTGACGATATATTCGTGTTCGGCTCCAACTTGGAATAACGCAACAATTCGGAATCCCGATAGTTGTGCTCTTTCTCAAGAAATTGCGTGCCCGTGTCAAGCGATATAAACAGACCGAGCGACTGTTTTTTGTAATTCGACGTACACGGCCGAATTGTCGCACACGTCGGAAATTGCAGAAAAGTAAGCAAGTAAGTAAGTAAGTAAGTAAGTAAGTGATTTTATATCAGTTCCATTTGTGCCTGTGTATAATGGAGGATGTTAATAGAGACATTTGTTAAACTCCTTTTGCGGGCAAAGTTACGTGAGTAATAAGACAACAAAAAAATCTGTGACAAGGGTTTTTGACAATAATGTATTTTATGCGGTTACTATAAACACCGAAATACAATGAAAAACCGAAATACACACCGAAATACACTTGTATTTACATCTTCTGGGTGTATATTTCGGTGTAAACACAGGAATTATGATCTGTTATTGTTTGAATAGTATTACAGAGCAAAATAAAATGTGATTGGAGCGATTTTGATACGAAATATTTACTTTTTTCCTAGTTAAGGTATCACGGTACCAATTGTTTTTCCAGAGACCTCAATGCTAATGTTTTGTGAAATAAATATACTTTCTATCCTACCTCAGCATGCATGTCACCCACTATCACAGAGAACAATGTTAGATTGTCAATTTGACAAGGACAGAACCAGGTACTCCATTGCATTTAAGAGAGATAACTCTGCTGGAACTAGTTAGGGGTAAGAGTTATCTAGTTACACCAGACACATTTTCAGTCATGTGTACCACATTTTAAAATGTGATATAGTTATGAATTAACATAATCTCACATGTTGCCAAGAGGCTCAACATTTTTTTTAAGCCTAACAGAAAGTACAACTCTTACATAATGCACCAATCACAGCTAGTTTTGTGGTTTATTTCTGAATGCAATGTTCCTACACCTTAAGTTCCGCCCACCTTGGGTTGTACAATTGGTACCGTTATACCTTAAAGCAACTCGTCAAACGGTCGTACTTTTTTAACAGGTATCATAAACGGCTGATCGTCCCGGAAGCGGTATGATAAAGACTGGTCGTTCCCGAATGAAGGTAATCTCCGGAACGGACGGTGTAAGTCTATTTAGTTCATATTGTTTTAAGTCGTTTAATTCATGCTCTAATTGACTGCACACACCTTTATTGTCTTCACTTTGATCCCACTTCTTATTCAGATTAAGAAAACAATCGTTTTTGAGTCGCTGAAATCGGAATAGACAGTGAAAGTCGGTTTAATGCAGCTTTGAAGTCGCTTAACTCATGTTCGATTTTAATGCATTCATTTCAACGAAAAGTTCGGCACAAAAAGACTCTAATCAAAATATTGATTTAAACCGTGGCAAGAGCATGTTGGCATGTAAGTCCTATTCCCGAAAGGACCCCATTTGCTGTAAGAACCTATACACGCTCATTGTTAAAACAATGTGTTAAATGATATGGAAAATGATTTAATAGACATTACAATTTCATTTGTTAAACAAAATTACGGATTGCAACTGATAATAAAACTTGGTGGATCCGTTTTGCATAGGGGTAAGTCCTTTTCGCGAAAAGGATACCATTCGCTAAAAGGATCGTTTTTGGAAATACTTTATATACAACAAAAAATATATTAAATGTCAAGTATAACGAATTACTAAACAATATCATTTAATTCGTGAAATATAAGTATCAACTGAAACTGAAAATCAGAGTCACAATAATTGGTCAATATATAATTTTAGATGAGCTTTTCATAACTCTTCGCAATATTTGTGTAATTTTTCATAACTGTTTGTAAATTTTTGTAACTTTTCGTAACTTTTCGCACGTTTCGCATTTTAGTCATACCATACAGATAAATAGATATCTGGATGAATACATATTGTTTGTCGTTATTATTCTACAAGTAAATACTTTGATCGAAGTTATATGATTCCAAGATTTTAATTAGAGTCTATTTGTGCCGAATTTTTCATTGAAATGAATGTACACGTTTGCGACACTTTTATCATTTTCATGTATCTCTCTATGTATCCATCTATATATTCTGTCCAATCGATACATTATTAATATTATATTCTTTTAAATTCATTGACCTATGAATTTCAAAGCCTACTTCAGCTCATGTTATGTACGAAATCCCCATTTGTAATTGCAATTGACAAAGATTCTTAAAATCATTGATGCCAACAACTGAATCAATAAACTAACGAAATTTATTATTGTTAGGATCCGCTAAAAAAACCCGTGTACTTGTCATAAACATCTGACGAAGTATCATTGTATCGTTTATCTGTTAGTACCTCATTTTTCTTTAACCAAGTATATGAATAAAAAATGCCTTCTACTTCACGTTCATACAAATCTGTTTCATTCACCAAATTATCGTATTCTCTTTCTGTTTCATCAATAAATCAGAGTATCAAGCTTATTAGCAGTAATGTGGGGCATCGTACGGACAATGGGAATTAACATTACAGACCCCCCACCCCCCAACTCCGGGCTGATATATGGACACGATTTATACGGACAAAAAATCACCCTGGGCTAATATAAAGACAATGGGATTTTTGTATAGCGACTAGCACACCATGGGTCAATATGACGTCACGGTACTGGACACTTGCAACAATGTAGCAAGTACCGTGACGTCATGCCACTTGTTTCATTCAATACAAAGTGTTATGCATTTGCGTTCGTGTCAGTGGATAGTAGAGTATGTTTTAAATTTTTTTAGGCAAGAAAGAATAAATCTTTTCGAGGCAGTGGAGTGGCCCTGAAAAGGGCCGTTGTTTGTTATGTTAACACCATTCCGTTAACATACAGGGCATCGCATAGGTCTTCTTCTCTTTCTCAAACTTCGTCTAACCTCTGGTCCATAAATCAGAACTCGCTTCAGACAGTCTTGTCTTTCCACATAGATCCTTCTTTTCCAAACGCTTGTCTCGGTGATCCTAACGATTCTCCATGATGATCTCACATACATGGGGTAAGTCCGTACGGAACAGCATCGACGATACCAGAGTAGACGATTCAACGTTGGTCCACATCTTTGTGACGAGGAACAGGTGAAGGGAATGAAGTGAACCGCGTTTATTTATATTGGAAGACCGGATCGAAACGGATTGAAATTGTTCACCAATCCCAACATGCGTTACAAAATTCAGTCACTTCGCGGAGTCTGTCTTCCAATCCGAAGAGAGCTACCTGTGACGTCACATTCCTTATATAGGTGCTCTAGCGTCTGTGCGCAGTGAATCGATGCGACATTGTTTTGTGAAACATGACGGAAACTAAGAAGATTTGTTAAACTCCTGTTGGACAAGTAAAGTCAATCGTAAACAAATCTTGTGTGACTGCGAGTTGTTCGGGGAGTTTCAAAGCGGATTAAACCATTGCGGTAAGATCCTACAGGTATCCTAATTTGTTAGGATTACTATTAGTAATATTATAAAAATTTTCGTTGATTCTAAATTATTTGAATTGTGCAAAATTAAAATATTTTTGTGCTTTTGCATTTGGAAAGTGGGCAATTCTTTTAAGCCAAAGGATGGCAGCAGCAGCAGTGACAAAGCCCCAAGGAGGGAGAATAACCAGTTATTTTCCCACGGAATTTAAGATGACAGATCAAGGAAGACTTTTGCTAGCTTACAGAAGGCCTGGAGTCCAGGTAATAGACCTCACCAACTTTTCGGAAGGAGAAAGACCAAGACCAGCAGAGCTCCTGCAAGGTTTAGTTGCAATGGGTCTTAAGCCCGATAAGATCCAAGGGCTGCAAAACGGAGGAAGAGGTATATACTATATCTTCCCACAAAATGAAAAGATACTATTCAAGAATGGCCAGAAGTTTGAAATAAAAGGCAAAGAGGCAAAGGTATACACCCCGCCCCCCCCCCCATAAAACAATTAGAGGAGAAGAATATAGAACTACACATATCAGGACTGCCAATAGAAGTCCCAAATGAAGAACTACTGGGAAAGATGGAGAAAAATTTGGAATAAAAGCCATAAGCCACCAGATGGCAACCTACTGGGGATTCCCCAAAATTCTGACGGGGGTCAGGTTGATAACCTTGACGGAAACAGAAGCGAGAAAAATACCAACATCCTTCTACGTAATGGGTTTCAAAATCCAAACCTGGTACAAAGGTTGCAAGTTTCACCGACCCTGCTTTAAGTGTGGAAATGTGGGGCATTTACAAAGGGACTGCCAAGTGCAGACCACGGAAGTGCAGAACAGTTATGCAGCAATAGCAGAGGGAAAGAAGGGTCAGATGGCTGCAGTTCCCAACCCAAAAGAGACAGACAAACCAATAGAGGTAGATGAAACAGAAAACGTAGAGATAGAGAAAGAAGTCCAAAAAGAGACAAATGAGGAGACTGGGGTAAAGCAGATGACACCAGAAATAAACGATTCAGCAAACACGACATATAACACGACGGTCAACACCACAGATGATTCAGAAAAGTGGCAAGACGCGAGCCAAACCAGCTCTGCGGAAAAGAAGAAAGCGAAAGCTAGAGCAAGGAGACTGCAAAAGCAGAAAGAATTGGAAGTCAAGGAGAAAAACCAGAATGAGAAGAAGAAAACCTTCAACGCAGCGGACGACACAATACCAAATGAGAACAAAACAATTGAAGAATCCCTGATACTAGAATCACCACCGAAAGGGGACATGGAGTCCATAACACCAATTTTAGTCCAAAAGAGAAAGAGGTCCGCTTCGATTCCAAGGACGCCGTCGGAGCCAGAAGTCATTGAATTACTTAAGGAATCAAGGGAATCACAAAGGGCAATATCTTTAAACAGAGAACAACAGAGGGATCCACAAAAGAGACCTCTAACTCTACAGGAATATAAGGCAAAAAGGATTGCCCACTAAGGGGAATTTTATATTTGACTAGTAAACAATTAATATTATAAATAAAACAATGAACCAATTTCAGCCAAGATGGAGGGACTAAACCTCAAAATCTTGACTGTAAATATTAATGGATTTAAAAACAAAGAAAAGAAAATTATAGATAAAGCTAAAATGTATGATATTATTTTAATCCAGGAGACACATGGTCTAACCGAACAAGAAGTGAAATTACTGGAAGAAGAGCTAGACGCTCTAGTAATCACAAACAACTACCCAGGGAAGAAAATAGCTGGAGTAGCAACAATTGTTCGGAAAGCGGCCAAAGGTTTAAACTTTGAGGAAATAAGAACAAACATAGAATTACAAGGTAGAGTAGTACACATTAAATTAAATAACTGGAACATTTTTAATATTTATGTTCCAGCAGGGGGTATCTCTCCAACGAAAACTAAATTCATTACAAAAATTACAAATTATATACAACAATTTATGGAACCATGTATTATAGGTGGGGATTTCAATTGGGTTATAACTGAAGAGGACAAAAGTGAAAAACTTTCAGATTCGGATAAGGCTCTTAAAAAATGGGTAAAGATTTTTATTAAAACAAATAACCTAATAGACACTTTTAGATGGAAAAACACAAACATTAGAAAATATACTTATACATATGAGCAAAAAAAAGGGAGCAGATTAGATACTTTTTATATTTCAGAAAACCAAATTGCAGCAATTAAAAAATGTAATATCAAGGAAGAGAAAATAGCCGATCATAACTTGGTTGATTTAGAGATAGAGTTTGGAAATAAATCTAAATGGGGGTACGGGATATGGAAACTGAACAATTTACATTTGGAAAATAAAACTTATATAGAAACTGTTAAAATATTTATAAATAGATATTAATTAACTGCTGTAGGAGACATAATGACAGATTGGGAAAATCTAAAAAACGAAATAAAGGACTTGACAAAATTTTATAGTAGGATTGAAAGGCAAAGGGAAATATGGGTTCAAAAATCATTCTCAGAAATACAGCAGAAAGAGAATCCACATACAATACAAGATAAACTAATAATCAAACAATGGGAAGAATTGGAAAAGAAGAAACTAAAAGGTGTTAAAATAAGGGCGGGGAAATTTAGTAATTTGTATAACAAAGGGAGGGGATTATACAGAAGATTAGAATTGAAAAGGGGAAAACAAAAAAGGATAGATGAAATGAATTTGGGGGGAGAAATTGTAAAAGATAAACAAAAAATTTTAAAAGGTATCAAGGAATATTATGCAAATATTTTTAAAACGCAACAAATGGAAGTAGAAAATATAAAAAAATACATACAGGAAACTAAATATAACCAAATAGGAACAGAAGATAAAGAAAACTGCGAAAAATACATTACAATAAATGAAATTAAAAATGCAATCACTAGTTTGAAAAAAGGAAAATCGCCAGGGTCGGATGGGTTAACTAACGATTTTTACATTACTTTTAAAGATGATTTAGTTGATATTTTAGAATTGCTATATAATAATATTTTACTTAAAGGGGAAATGCCAAAAACTCTAAGGGAAGGGATAATTACCCTAATATATAAAGGAAAAGGGGAGAGAAATGATTTAAAAAACTGGAGGCCAATAACTCTTTTAAACGTAGATTATAAAATATTGAGTAAAATTATAACTAATAGAATTAGAAAGTGCTTAAATAATAAAATAGATTTTAATCAGAGCTGTGGGGGAGTGGGAAGAAAAATTGTGAACAATACATTATCCATTTCGGCAATTATAGACCTAATAAAAAGTAAAAATGAGAAAGCTATAATGTTTCTATTTGATCAGGAAAAGGCGTTCGATAGAATCGAGCACGAATTTATTTTTCATACGTTAGAGAAGTGTGGTTTTGGGATAAATTTAATAAATTGGATTAAAGCAATGTATAGGAATATTACCTCAAAAATGATAATAAATGGAGCCCTGACGGGCGAATTCCCGCTTCAGCGTTCAGTTAGACAGGGCTGCCCTTTATCAATGATATTGTATGCTATCGCCATAGAGTCCTTGAATATAAATATAAAGAATAACACTAATATTCAAGGACTAAAAATACCCAATATGAAAGATGAATTTAAAACTATATTACATGCAGATGACTGCACCAACTTCACTAGAGACGAATATTCTTTTAAACATCTACAAGAAGAATTCATAAAATTTGGAAAAGTCTCTGGTTCTGCAATAAATCATAGCAAAACCGAAATTTTACTAATAGGAAACTGGCAAGGAAATCATCCAGGTCTCCAGCCAAATTTGATAAAAACTCATGTAAAAGCATTAGGAATTACCTTTGGGCTGAACTCAACTCAGAAGAACTATAGTGAGTTAATATCAAAATTAGACGCACAAATTGAAACTTGGTCGCATGTCAGGATTAATTTAATAGATCGCATACAAGTCGCTAAGACTTACCTGTATAGCCAATTAAATTACATTATGAACACAACTCATTTGACAGAAGCCATGATTGGCAACATAGAAAGGAAAATAACAAGCTTTATTTGGGAAAATAAAATTCACTACCTAGCAAAAAAATACATATGCAGACCCAAAGTTGGGGGGGATTAGACCTCCCTAACCTAAGCTTGAAACAGAAAGCGATGATTTTAAATAGATTTAAAGTATTACATGAAAAACCAGTATACCCATGGGAAGCTATAAATATATATTTATATGGATACCTATGTAAATTTAATAAAAACATATATAAAAATAACTCACTAAGCAAACTTTTAGAACCTCCAGGATATTTTAAGAGAGTAAAAGAATTAATTTACATAAACAGAAACAATGATGAACTGTGGAAAAAAGAAAAGGATATATACAAAACACTAATGGAACCCTTGTTAAAGGAGAAACATGTAGTAGAATTGAAAAACCCAAACTTTAATTGGGAAATAATATGGAAAAATTGGGCAGGCATCAAAATGCCTGCTATTCAAAGTAGAATGTATTTTTATCTCCATGATAGATGGCTAACAGGGGAAGTAGCCTTTGATAGACATCTAACAAATAATTTACCCAAATGTAGATTGTGTAGTCACTATATTGACTCAAAGAAACATTTAGTTATAGAATGCCAGAATAATAAACTCGAAAGAGAAAATATTAGAACCAAAATAATTAGGAAATATGGAATCAGTGTAAATTCCCAGTTTTTATATACAAATGGAATTAATGATAAAGAGATATATAATGATATTATAAATTTTATAAATACAGTTATGAAAACTATAACAGAGTACAACTAGGAAATTGAAAACAAATGTATACCTGTGGGATCTTTAACATACAACAAATACACATAAAAAAGGGGAAGGGAAGGACGAGGGTACGTGGCCAAAACTACGAGACTAACGTGAGGCAGGACGGCCCGTACCGACTCCTAAACCCGACCCCTAAGAACACACACACACATAGCACACACTTCTGTCCTATAATCTACCTATCTTCTCTAGACAGACACTAAAAACAAAAAGAGTTCCAAAGCTAGGGAGGCCGGTATCGATCTAGATCACAACCGGTCTCCTGAAGCAAAAGGAACTCATAAAGTTAAAAAACTAAGAGGATTTGATCTTTTAAAGCCAGCCCATACAATAATATAAATGCAGACACAACAGATAACACAAACATATAGCACACACAGGGCAATATGGATCCTTGGCAAGGATCACTAAAAGTAAATGAGCGGTGACTTCCAGGCCGGGAAGGAAGCTCTTATATACACTAGATTAGGATCGGTGTTTTAACCCTAATGCAAAATTATCTTAAAAAAGAAATTTTTAAAGTAATACAAATTGCACATACAATCTAAGGAAAACAAAAAAAAAAAATATATAAAAACCTTTATGTTTCGGACTAGGGGGTCCCTCAGATGATGATATTTCTGAGAGGGACCACACCAATAATCGGAAACTAAGAAGACAATGAATTGGAGTGCACCGTCTGTGGAGACGAGAAGCGATGGCATAGCAGTGGCTATCAAAGTTAACACAGCGCTACTTCCAGAAGAGACCGATTTCAATTGGGATTTAGTAGATTTTCTCTCTTCGCAAGAATTTGTTCCAGTACCGGTACCTCCGCCACCTTCTCCTTCTTTACCACACGTCGAGGATTTTAAACAAAGACAGAAAGAAGAATTGGAGAAATTTTTACAGCAGCAGAAAGAGGCAAAACAAGCATTTCTCCTTGAACAGCAACAGCGAGAAGAAGAAGAGGCAAGAAGGAAACGACAGGAAGAAGCAGTAGAGAAGAAACAAGGTCTAGGAGAGAAGGAGAACAGTGAACCTCAAACGGTAACGGTACTCTTGGACATTTTGGCCGAGTTAAGACGCCTGAAAGAAATATATCAGACTTCTTTATTACGACCCAAGAGAAAAAGACCTTCCCGAGCCAAACAGTCTAACCCTGTTACTACACCGGAGATACCACCCCAAGTTGATTTCTACCAAATCATTGACAGGAGCAAGTCCAGAAGTAGGCATTGGCCGTCGCAAAGGCTTAAGGCAGTTAAAGTTGATTGCTTCTCGTTCCTAAGTTTGTTCTAAGAAAAAACAAACACCCATCGGTCCTTTTCAGGGCCACTCACTTCTTTCGAAAAAAGATAATATTCATTTTGCCAAAATCAATTAAAACTCAAAAAACCCTTGTTTAACCCTATGATATACGTGTTGTGAGTGCATGAGTGTAGACACTTATTATTCTAAACAATCAAAACCAAGAGACACTTAAGTTATTTCAGTCTGGTCTATTCTGGTACAAATATTTACAATTCAATATCACAACACAACATAACACAACACTTTTAAAAAGTTCATAAACTTCTTCTGTCTCTTTTTTCTTCTTTCACTCTCTCTGATTTCTGATTTTCTTCACTTACACAGTTTTTTCCTTCTCTTCTTCCTCACTTTTTTCTCGTCTTCTTTTCTTTTCTGTCTTCTCTTTCTGAACGTGTCGGGTTCTTCCTTTGCCAATGGCACCTCTTCTTCTTCCTCCTCCTGCTCCTGTTGTTTTTTAGGGCAATCTGAAGATCAATGTCTTTCTCTTTACAATAATAACAGGTATCTTGACTTTTGTCTCTTCTGACACTGGTCTTGCTTTTCTGACGATCTGGACATTCTGTAGCCCAATGCCCGTTCTTCTGACAGATATTGCAAGTATCTTGACTTTTATCTCGAAAGGAGGGAGAGTAGTCCGTCGGCTTGTCTGAAGAAAACTTTCGTATGACACCTCGCCACAGCGACTATCCCTTTTGACTTCCTTGTGCTGGTAAGTCTGGGTCTTCTCCAGAGATTGACAGAAAAATTTGCTCCATTACATTTAGCAAAACACCTCGAAAAGAGGTCGAATAATGGCAAACGTTCTTTTTCGGACGACTGTGGTGTATGGGATACATCCGCTGGTGCTTCCCCTGAATCCTACTATTTGCTGTCTGACGACAGGAATCTGACCATGATTTTTTTTAGAAATGGGAAGTATTCTTTAAAAAGAGTAGTCCAGAGGAAAACTGAGTATAGACCTTTGGATTCACAACCTGGCAAGGATCAAATTGTCGTGATTCACAGGTACTATACTCACTTGAAAGCACAACAAAATTAGCATGAATAAAAATGACAGAGTAACAACGCACAAACTTGTACAAACGCTTTAGACGCCACATTGACATAAACACAAAATACATAACATCTACGGACGGTCAGACAACTGTTGTTGCACCAAGGACTAACGGACGAAAACCTGGACAAAGGAAACGAAAAAAAAAATGAAATAAAAAAAAAAAAAATGTACGAACTGTGACAATTAATGCAAAAAAATCTAAACATGAACCAGAGATTTCGTCATAATGTTCTATATGTTATTGTTTTCGGTTATGTTTATTTTACCTTGTGTAACATGACTTAAGTCCAATTTTCCAGAGGAACAGAATCTTGAATACAAATGGATTAATTAAGTCATCTGTGTGCTCAAATTATTCATTCATTGAAATCTGATAACTCATTTCGGTGTATTTCGGTTTTTCAGTGTATTTCGGTGTTTATAGTAACCCGTTGTCGAGTGTTATTTTCAAGACCTATCATGTTTAGAAGACTCTGTTCTTCTCACATCTAACCCGATGTTCGTCCGCCATTAACATGCCGATTACCTCCGAGTCTCTCTTAAATAGTCGAATCGATTCAACACGCATCCCAAAGGAAGGAAGATGTTCCAAATGTGCTAGCACTTAAGTCAGGTACCCAGGCTCCCATAATGTCCTTCGCACGTGTGCGGAGCATCATGGGAGGTCAAGGTACCGGGTTAGAAATTATCTGGATTTGTCCCCATCGTGCTTATGCATATTAAAATATGGGCCGGAAACTAGGATAGAAGTTATGATCAAGAACTATGTCATCTATTCCCGCCGCGAGTAGAAAAACTTCGAATCATCTCACAGAAAGCCTGATTCCCAGTCCAGATGTAACTATGTGGGCCAGTGTTCGCATAAGCCCAGCTAAGCTGGGTCGGGAGCCAGGGAGTCAGCCGTGTGAACGATAGAGGAAAATACATTGTTGTTAAGCCGGCCGAGCCCCAGCCCCCGCTCGCTTCAACGGATGTTTTACGATGCAGTCCAATCTCTCACTTTAAAGTGAAACGGAGAAACGACTATACGCTCATATGATATATTGATCCATTTCTCATTTAGATATAATGTTGTACTTTTGACTATCTGACGGATCAAAAGTTTGCATACGGGCGGAAAGAATGCTTGTATGCGTGCTTCCCTACTGACTGACAGCTTCAAGTGGCTCTACCAAGCCCTACAAAACGTCCACGATGAAAAAAACAACTGAGCTTTGAGATACCATTAAAGCTATAACCTCTTTTCGGAACGCTACCACATCTGTAATCTGCAGTGACTAGATTGAGAAGTTGGCTGCACAACGTAATGTCACCATCCTAAGTCGCATTGAATAATTCACGCGAGAGGGGTCTAGACTGGTATTTGGTACTTGTAAAATGCCCGAGCTACAAGTGTCGGAATACGTACAGTTTCTCGGCCGGAGCTGCATTCCAACACCAAAGTGTATATAACCATAGGCCGTTATTAACGTGAAGAAAAAGGACAAGCGCTGCTATGGGTAGGCCGTCTTGTCGATGCTATTTTCAGCAGACGATTGAAACATTAGCAATCCATGTATTTACCGGCAACACCTAGGGAAACTCGACTTTGTTGGCACCAACGTTCCTGTGAAGATTAGCGACAATAGCGAGTTTGAGTGCCGCAGCCAGGAAATCGTCGTTGGTAGCTCTGAGTGGAAAAATACTTAGCCTTTTAAATCCACCACCGCTAGATGCGTGACACGTACGTCATCTATACGGAATTTGAAGCTCTAAACGTGCTAGTGGCAGGCCCTTCCGGCAATCCGGATAAAAGCCGAACCAGATAATCGCACACCAGGTCAAATGTAGTTTCTGCTACATAGTCGTCAGCTGTGAAGTAGTGCCAACGGAGCCAGAGTTATACCCCGGCTGGGATACTTTCATCACTTCATCCAGTGCCTCGGGCGCTATCAGGATTAAATTCGAGAGGTGATACGTTGCCCAATTGAGATTTAAATCGATGGAAAAGATATCAATTCCTTTCAGGAAACTACAGATTGCCACATCTGTAGCAATGAAATCGCTCATGTAATGTTGATAACGAGCAAGATCACTGCCATATTACATGCAAATACTGCGGCGGCGCCCTCAGAACATGTATCGTCATTCGCGACCCGAATAAATTCTTAATCCCAATTCACACTTACGCACTTGTAGGGGGCAGGAGTGCGTTGAAATTTTCGGAGCGACAGGTGTCGGGAAGTAGCCGCCACCGAATGAAGTGCGGAGGCAGCTGAACGCGGCTCAAGAAGGGATCCCAAACAAGAAAAGATGGCTGATAGATATGAAGCCTGTCGGTGTGTCAGGATCCGAGGACACAGAGGATAAAGAAGCTTATAATGCTGGATAACCACATCGACCTAGAAAATGAAACGTTGGCCAAACGGAAGATGAGGTGAGATTAAAGATCACATTAAGCAGCTAGAAGACAAGTGCAGACAGCTGCCAAAGGTTGGCAGCATTTACCGAGAGGACCTCCGCAACCACATTTCAAGGATTTGGGAGACAATAATGTTATCTGATATATTGATCCATACGGATTCATCACTCGCCGAACGATTGTGAACTCGCTTCCGCGAACAGGGCATGACCATCACGGCGATTCCCACAGCGCTGAGATTTGTTATAAGCACAATCGTGTTCGAAATTACAGGATGAGCAAGCGCAAGGACACCACCTCCCGTCGTTCGAGACCTTAACCTGACCCCTTAAGCGCAAAAGTATGTGCAAAATGCAGCGCTTGAACGGCGGGTAAAATTCTGAAATGCGCGCTGCAGTCTTTGGCAGAGCTGTCTTAAATCAATTGATTTGCATCAGTTTTTGTGCAGGCGATGAGTACCAGGGTATGTTAGGTGCTGTTTCATATATAATTCCAATGCCAAAAGCTCTCGATACACATCTTAAGTGAAAGATATTCACCTATTAATTTGTGCACTATCACCCTCGGATACAAATATAGTACTTCAGACTATTAGCCCATGTGATCCTGTCCTCTTTAGTAACTGTGCTGCTAGCGCCTTCGGTCCATTGTTCTGCTGAAAGCCGCCCAGTTAGATTCCACTGATGCTGAAACTCTCAGTCACGTGTAGAGCCAAGTCAGCCTCAGCGAAGGTAGTGGTGCTGCGATAAAGGTTGTTTTGCTAACGGCCGACAATTTGACTCAATGAATGCGCCTAGTTACTTTTATAGATTTTCACAACGTTGTTGGTTTTACCTTCAGCGACAACAGCGACACCATCACTACCCCAGGTGCCGGATTTTACTTCATTAAGGTCCGTGGGAATGGTGGTTACGGAACTTGGGCATTGTTTTCAATCCGTATAAACAGAGTCGTACGGGCACATAATGTCAGCAGTAATCAATCACCCGATAACGTCTTACACAAAAACTTTGCAACTAGTTTTGCGTCTGTTTCGTTGCTGGAGACACTTTATGATGTGAGGATCTCAACGTCAACACACAATTGTCAGGATTTCTAGCCACTCTGACTAACTTCGGCTTTCACAATTAGTTCTAGCACTATACTGAAATTGCTACAGCTCGTACATAAAATTATGACCTCAACAAGGAAAACAAACCGCTGCTATCTGATCTTCCTAGAGTTCGCATAAACCGGTATTGTTTGGAGTGGAACGAAAGTAAAAATCAGTTGGACATTGAACCCAGAGTACCCTAAGCCAATCCGAAGCAACTAATTGAGATTTAGTTCTTGGAAAACAAAGGAAAAGGGCTGCCCTCGGGGAGTCTCAGACGCGACGGAATGACTGTGCTATTTCTAGATCTAGTGATATGCATAATGGCGCCCACTTTGACACCACCCTTCTTCTTTGGAAACCACAGCGACGAATTAGAGGGGCATGTCCGCAGCGGAGCTAACCACTTCCCACCCCATCCCTTCAGATCAATTAAACTTTCTTATCACTCTGCTTATAGAATAATTATAATGTTGATTTAACCAAAAGTCCACAACGGGTCATGGGGGTAATCTGAGGTATTTTTGTCACTCTGCACGATATTTTTCCTTCAGATTATTGTTTTTTTCTCAACATCAAGCTCACGTCCAGCACCTGTGTAATCAAGAAGATATTAAAATAGACGCAATGACTGACGATGGTTTTGTTGCTAAATTCAAAAACTCATAACCAGCAAGAAGGCTCTATGTATGTTCTACATTGTGCTTTCAGACGTTTTTTGAAACTAATCAACGTTTGCTAACAAGATTCAAATAGATAATGGACAATGGAAACACCGATACATATACCGGCATAATTTTGTTTTAGCATTAATTCCACACAAAAATACTGTGATCCCATAATTACTGTTATACGGTGCTCAAACATTTGCAATTACTATGATATTTACGACAGAATATCAGAATCATTTCAATTCTACCAACATGTTATATTGACAAATTTATGAGATACCTTAACAATGGAAATCTGACGAAGTAATAGTAGTAGAGATATTTTGAGGGTCCTCTCTCAGAGACCTCCCACCCCTCCAAAACGTTATACGTTAAAATTTTTGTCAGCAGCCTTTTTTAGCTCAAAATGATGACTTTCATATTTCTGACAAAATTTGTTTCGTCGGGGTAGGGGGTCTCTGAGATAGGAACAACTCAAATATCTATACTACTATTACAGTCCCTATACTTATTATTTTTATAGTTTAGACAAAATTTCATATTAAACAAATGAAATATTATATATAATGTCCTTCTGTCAATCAAAGAGACATGTTGGATTTGATCTGACAAACAAATTTTGTAAGAGATTTAATTCGATTAGAGCAGCCTCAAGTTATACTGGTATAAAAACTAAAATAATAAGCGATTGTATTAAAAAGTTGGATATCATATATCACCAAAATATGGGTCAGTATGGTTATTCGCGACTGAAAATGATATGAGAATAGCGGGTTGGGCAGATGATGTGATGACATTTATTGACAATATGGTTGATATTTTATTTGATAACGATATTACTAAACTAAAAGACAAAAATAAACAGCAGGATGACGTTCGGTCTACCATTCCAAAAGTTCTGTCAGATAAGCCTAATGAGGTTCTAAGAGTCTCTTTCAGACATACCCCCCGGCGAATTTCTAAATATACGAGACGAAACTTTAGAAACTCAGAGGGCAGTCTATTTTATGTAAGCCTTTTTTTGTGGCCAACGGGACTCTTTATTTTTGTTAAGACATTACCCCCAGCGAATTCCTAAATATCCGAAACTGAAACTTTAGGAACTCGGAGGGCTGTCTATTTTAAGGTCTTTATTGTGACCAGGAACCTAATGAGGTTTATTTTAGTCTAGAGATGTTTCTTTTTGGAATGGCCTCTGTGTGGGGTACCCCTTTAGTGAGGTCACAAGGTCACGAGCTCACGTCACCCTGCTGTTTATTTTTGGACGGCACAAACATAAACTTATCCTAACTTATCCTAACTTATCTAGCGGGGGGCCTTATCTACGTCCAACAAATTTCGTACACTCTCCCACCATGGCAACACCTGGGAGTGCAAAAATGCACCCACCACGTGTTTACATGGTGGGAGAGTGTATTTTGTTTGTTGAATATCGAGGATTCCTCCGGACCCCCCAACCTTTCTTAAAATAGCGAGGGGCAAATCCAGAGCCCTACCCAACGATTTCGTCCGTGAAGGGAACCGAACTCAGGGCGTCAGTATCAGAATCCAGCATTCTCACACTGAGCTATGAAATTCAGTTATATATATATATGTTAAAAAAGTTATTATATAGTCACCAAACAGCATTACATTTTCTGATTTTGAAAACACGTAATTTTACATTATATTTTCTAATTCTGAAAACATTCTGATTTTGAAAACACTGTAATTTTACATTATATTATCTAATTCTGAAAACATTATTATAAATAAATCGAGAAAAAACATGATTTTTGATTTTATATTGTACAGAAAAAACGAAATCCTAATGTTTGCCTGAACTGCGACCACACAATTATCTTTGACAGAAGATCGGCCGTTGCCAAGGATACTGGCTGAATGACGGCATTACTGCGGAGAAATAATCAATATTCTGTATTACGCAGTTGGACTTACTATAGTAAATATGTTATTTACGTAGGACGAATTGCTAGTTATTTCGGTAAATACAGAAATGATACCAGGATTTGTAGGTCTTAAAATACTATCAGATTTACAAATCTATTATATTTCATTAGCAAAAAAAAATACGAAACAGTATATATGCTATGTTTGATTGGAACAGTATTATCTCCCTTTTAAAAACAGATATGGTACACAGAGTTATATTTCTTGACCAACACACAATGTCTCGACGTTTGCTATTAAGTAAAATATGCTATCGTGATTATATAACGAGAATTTAATTCTACCAGATACTATACGACGACATTCAAATAGTTCTTTCATCGCTATCTTACTGAGAAGATACTTACTACCTTTTTGCAAAAACCTTAGACCTATCTAGGTCTATATTAGTTTTTGTATATTGATTTTGGTTTATCGGATTATAAAAATTGTCATATTTTAATGCAAGCTCGTCTCGTAAACTTTCGAGATAAATAAAGTATTTGCTGTCATGTGATTTGATAAGGGAGAGTTTGATTCTGTCAAATTTACTAAAACAAATACCTGAAATTTCATTGTTAAATTCAAATGATAATTTCTGGTTATTAACCATTATTTTTTATTTTGCTATTAACTCCATCTGCTAATGTCAAATTTTCAAACATTATTTCTGATGTTTAGACAAAATTACTTGTATAATGTCCAAGCGCTAGTGTGTTAATTCCGTCACTGCAATATCTTTTATCACCAAAATTACTTAGTCCCCGTTTTATGATCGTATCAGTTTCAAGTTTATGATGATTTGTTCTGATAACATTTGGTTTCATAAAACTGACGCTATTGTTTAGCGCTGCTTTAAAATCGTCAAAATTCATCATCTTTTTCACATATCCTCGAGGAATACCTTTTGCTTTTTTGATAAGTGTATTGTCATCTAATATGACAGCATACATTTTTGCTCTTTAGTCCAACAAATTCCCTAACTGGCATAAACATAAATTCATCTTTCATTTTTCCAATAACTTTCTTATTCGAATTATCTTGAAATCCACTACATGCTGGATAATCGGATAAATCGAACAGATTTTTATTATTGTAAATATCCATATAGACATCTTCACATTTTATATTATAAGCTAGCGAATCTGTATCAGTAAATAGCAACTCTGAATCTGGCCACTGCTTTTTGATAAAATTATAGTGAAAATCGTACATCAACCACTTCGATATATCAAGTACAGCTGCACCAATATAAATAAGTTTATTTAACTTTAAATTTGTCTTTCGTCGTTGTATTACAACAAGATTTTCATTAAATATTTTCATACTAACAAAACCATCATCATTAACTAATTTATTTCTGCGATTTATGTCATTACCAATTTCTATCGAGACTCGCTTGCGAATATTTTCCATCGTCTTACCGAACACCGAGTTGTTCATCAACTTGAAAAAGTTTTTCTCAAATTCGGTTTTAGCCACAGCACGACGTTTCGTATTTAGATCAATATAATTTGCCATCCACTTCGACTGATTAAACTTTAGCACGCGATGGACCTTTCTCAGAATTAGTCCAGCATCTACTGCTTGTTTTAAATTTTTGTAATGCATAACATAATTTCTTTTATCTAACAAATTTGGAACTAACTTATTAACAATCGAATTTTTTGCTGTTGTCGTTGCTCGTTGTTCAGGCGATAATAAACTATAATTAATCATCATTGACTCTGCGCAAAACGGATAATCGTTATGTAGATTATGTAACGAACTAGGATAATCTAGATCAACTTCAACAAAATATGAAATATGAGAAAAATCGATATTAATTTTTCTAGGTAAATTTTTTTCAGTTTCTTTAAGAAATTGATCTGGAGTTATCCAATGAAATCCACTACACGGCATTGGTTATGACATTGCATAATCATACAAATTATTGATATCCAGATAAATGATGTAACTCGACGGGAGAATTTTATCATAATTTTTTAAGTACTTGTTATTAGCAGCTGCATATTTTTTTGTTATAACGCTAATTCCGCCTCTGATACCTTTTTCAATAAAGTTAAACATATCGACATCTGTTAAGAGATCCAGTTCTATTTTACTCGTTTTTAGTAGAGCGTCCCAAGACAATCCTGATGAGGAATATTACCAACAGGGGTCTAATCCATAATTGCTGTAGCTTACTTGACGAAATCTTTCAAAAACATCTGCTAGTAATAAAACATCTGTTTCCAAATATAGATCATGATAATCACCAAATGTTTTACAACTAAATTTATTCCAAATATCTTGTGCATATTTGTATTCGTCATCTGTGATATTTTCGTTTTTGAGTTGCGAGTAAAATTTATCTTAGCCGGACAGAGAAGTTTCATTAAATCTGCTCCAATCGTCGAGATACTCGTAACCTTTTTTTGTCAGATCGACATAGTTTTCACCGAAGCAACGTTTTAGGTTAGCGAAACTACTGCAACCTTTAACAAGCTCATCTAATGATGCTGCCATAAATTGCAGACTGTCAATAAAACGTAATTTACCGAGCGTCACCGACATATACTTTTCAAAATTATTTGGAATACATTTTATTACGTTATTTAATTTTAGTTTAGCTTTAATATTTTCATCACCAAAAGCTTCTACAATGATATGACTGTCATAGCCACGAAAGTTATGTAAAACTACGGGAATAAAATTTGGAGCATGAAATTTTAAATTACAACTGCTATGAGCTGCTCCACGATATTGGCCGGTCAAATGACAATGATCTCGCACCTTATCACGGGCTCCGTTAGAGTCTACCAGCAACTTTTCACAAATATGACAATTAACTGCCTCATCGAAATCGAGTTGCTGTTTAGACGTTATTTTCATCGGAGCTGTTTTAAGTAATCTGTTAGAAATTTTATTAACTTCGTCAATTAAATTTTTTAATAGCCATACGGCAGGATTTTCACCTCTATATAACTTTATCGGAGTTGAAAAATTATCGTTAGCGCAACAAACTACTTTATAAGCTACTCCGCAAGGAATATGTTGTTGTATTTTTCTAGTACTGGATTTATTCGGATTATTTTCTGCTCCAACCACAGGAACGAGTAGACACTCGAAATCAGCGTAAATAACAAAAGGAATATTTAGTTTATGATTATAATTTTTAAATTTTAATATTTTTTTCTTTTTCGTTAGGCATACTTATTCTTTGAACATTGACACAGTATTTGAGATGCTCCTGCAGTCTTCCATCGCTAGAAAACTGTGCAAACATATATAGCAGAAATATTTTTTATTTTTATTTTTACTGTACTGTTTGCCAACTAGGCCGTTAAAGTTTTTTATCCACCAATAATGTCCCCGATACAATAATAAATTTATTGTATTTTGTGTAGCATTTTCTGAGATATATCTCGGGTAAACGTTTTCTCTCTTATCTAGTCCGAAAACATTTACTGAGATACTGTTTTGTTTTTTAAACTTTGGTATATAATTTAAAGTTATTCCTAAAACATTTAGTTCATCTTTGTACGGAAAATACTTGTTAACGCGATCAGCATTTTTTTCTTTTGGAAACATCGCAGAACGAATAGACCATTGAAAACATTTGTCATCATCGTTTTTGACATTAATACAGCATTTTTTGTTTTTAATTTTTTGAGGGAGATCGACGTAGCCAGCGCTATTAGCGCCGCTGCCGTGAAGTACGTTATATTATTTTGCTTTGTGAAATAAAACTTCTTTTATCATTTCAAATTTCCAACCTGATCCTGATGAAGTAACTTCTTCTAATTTTTTGTTTATTTCTTGATGTACTTCATCGGCGACCATGGCAATGTTTGTTCCAGTGAATATTTTTCTCGATTTTGCTGTTAAATATGGTTCTGAAATTTCGCTGTCAGGACTCTTTGTTTAAAAAATTATATCAAGTGTATCTTCAACTGCGTGTAACTTTGATAAAATCGTATGATATTGGACTATAAGTTTAATACTTTTATGAGCCGCAAGTTCTTGAGCAATAACAGGTTGTAAAAAATGAAATAAATTTGTGGAGCTAAAATTTGCTAAAATTTTTTGATCATCAAGTTTGTAACTGTTATCGTAACCAGAAAATGCTGAAGCAATTTTTTCTGATTTGATAATGTTCTTTTTAGCAATATCTCGCAATTTGAACATTATATATATATAGTAATATTTTATATTTAATTGAATTTTTTAAGATTCCTAATTAGAGATATGAAAAACCTTATAGCATAATGACAGAAATTTTGAGATATATCGAAATGACAGCGGAAGAGCTAGAATTTTATCATGTACATCCGAAATACAATTTATATGAAGCAAATATGTTAGGTTCTGTTATTAATATAGAATCTAAAAAATCTGTTGGTACATCAACATCAGCTGGTATGTTAATTTCAGTAAAAGGCGATAAGGCAGAAAGAAATTAAAATGTTTAGAAAAGATTTTATTTATACTTTGTTTTGCGGCGATATTCCAGAAGGACAACGAGTATACAGAGTAAATGGCGCAGTTGCTGATGATAATATTGAAAATTTATCATTACAAAATGAATTTCAACCTCATCCAGTATTTGATTCATATGAAGCAAATGATAAGGGAATTATTAGACATATAAGAACAAAAAAAGTTATTGGAAGTTTGAAAAGAAATGGATATCTTGGTGTTAATGTACGTGGAACAAAAACTAATTTTGTTCATTATCAATATCATCGTTTTGTGTTTGAAACTTTTAACGGACTAATACCTAATGGTTTAGTTGTTGATCGTAAAAAAGGTATTAAAACAGATAATCATTTGGAAAACCTAGATTTAGTTACGCCAAAAGAAAACACAAGACGTGGAGCCGGATTTGATGGTTTTAATTTTAAAAATCCAGCCAGACAAATAATTTCAATAAATCTCGAAACTGGAGAAGAAATAAAATTTGGATCAATAGCATCTGCGGGAAAATATCATAAAATTGATCCACGTGCAATAAAATTTGTAGCTGATAATGTAACAAAATCAGCAACGTCAATGTTGAAATTTGATAGATTTAGTTTTAAATACGATAACTAATGATATTTTCTATATCATTTTGAGTAAGACAATTATGACTAAATTCCATGACATCGTCGCGATTAAATCGTAACGCCATCATTTTATTTGTATCGAGCTTTATTTTGTCTGCTGCTGTTAATAAAAATTTGTCAGAATCGCCTAATGTTATCATAACATCAACAAAATAAAAATTATCTCCCAATAAACAAGTTCGAATTGCCTCAGCTAATTCTTTATGATTTAATATATTAACTCTTTGATGATATTTTATTTCTCCGAACATCTTATTATTTATTAATTAGATAAAAGATTATTATAATAATGAACTTAATTGAGAGACTGGCTAAACTAAATTCGGGAGATTTTGTTTCAGTTTCAGATTTTACATCAGAAAATATTACTAATGACAGATTTGCTGGTTATAATGAAAAAGATATTTTGCATAACTATAACGACGATGAAGATGATGTTGTTGTTAGTAAAAAATATCTAAGCAGACCAACAACTTGGCGATATGATGTTAAGTACCATATTGCTAAAAAAATTATAAAATTTAATTTTACTGTTGCCGAGCATCAAATATTTTGGCAGCTTATAAAGCCTTTTTTAAACGTAAAAATAACTGGACAACAAAGAAATATAAAATACGATTTTATTTTTGTTAAAATATTTAATTTCATGTCAATGGACGGTGCAAGAAAATTACATTTAATTTCTTTATGTAAACCAGTAAAATGTAAATCAGTATTAATAAAATACGAAGAAATTTATAATAATATTATTCAGTCGATGAGATCGACCGAGTTGGTACCCAACTATTAAATGTATCGCCATATCCACGCCATTTGACTAAACTTTTGTTGCCGCGCTTTTTAATAACTGTTTCAATAACAAATATATCTTGTTCTGTTTTCTGAAGTTCTTGCTCGTAAAAACTGCCAGTTATAGGCTCACCTAATAAATCTTTCAACGAGTATGTAACTGGTATTGTTAAAAGTACTTTATCAACAACAAATACTTCTTCACTCCAGTTATGAGTATACCCTTTCTCAAATGTTTTTTTCGTCAAGGAAATTTTAACTTTATCACCAACTTTAAATTTATGTCGTCGGTACATGTTTTCGTTTGCTAATATTGGATTTGCAATCGCGTCGTTTGGCGACATTTTACTTTTGCCTAGCGAAATGGATCTGTGTTTCGTGTTATTATACTCGTCAACAATGTTTAGTAAATTGTCAATATATTTACTCGTATTTTTAGCTGTCAAATATTTGTGGATTTTTTCGTTGAGCATGCGATTTAATCGCTCGACGATGACACTTTTTCCCTCATTTCCTGTGACATATTTTTTAATGTTATTTTGCTCTAAAAACTGTTCAAATTTTTTATAAAAAAATTCTGCTCCATGAGCAGTCCAGATTCTATTTGGTTTTCTTTCTGTAGTTGTTATTATTTGTTTTAGCGCATCAGTCATCGATGTCCCTGTTTTATCCGAAACGGGTATACTAAACGCGTATTTGCTAAAAACATCTACAACATTAAAAAGATATCTCTTTGGAGCGCCATCAGCGCCAACGTTATATTGGGCTAGATTTGAAACATCAACTAAATCTATCGCCCAGATATCATCAACGGCATTTGCGACAACTTTACGTCGCGGAAATTTTTTTGTTTTAGGTCTATGTAGCTGAGACGCTAGCGTCTCCAAGGCAAGATCATCATATAATTCTTTTTTACCGAGTAAGTCTCTACCGAGACCAAGTTTATATTTTGCTCCAATTAAACCCTGTACCAGCCTTCGGTCAACACGTTCTTGCATATTTACAGGTTTCATATCACGAAGTTCGTCTAACATTACTTTATCGCAGCTATGTTTATTTTGTTCGCTTTCTGGAAGATCAATATCTCTGTAGCAGATATCATGGCGCATTGCTATTGCGTCAACTTGATTGTAAGACTCTTGTCCTGGCAGCGGATTATCGTTTTTGTCAAGTTGTTTATCAAGAGGATTATAAGGTCCAGTATATTTATGACCTGGCAATGTCCAACCGCCTTTGGTTTCTGCAATTTTCCAATAATTTTATGTATATCTATACTTGTTCCAATTTTTTCTCTGTTTTTGCATTTCTGACAATATGTAACAATTTTATTTTGCTCGAGACACAAATCTCTATCGCAATCACAGTCGCATGTCATTATTTATTTAGTCGTCTACTAAAATAATCTTGTCAGGGTAACCCGCTCCGGACAACTTTTTTTTGGTAAAAACATACTTTTTTTTCTTCCACAGATTGCACAAATACTTTTCAGCATTATTCTATTATTTTTTTTTCTTCTGTTTTCTCGTCTTTATTTTCTGTTTTAGTTTTACACTTAAGACAATATGTTGACATTGTATATCAGTGAGTTTAGATAAAATTTAATGCAATCTCATCATTAGGGTGAGAAGGTTGTTTATCAAATTGTAAAATAAACTTTAAAAAATCTGGATTTTCGGTCATCTGTTTAATGAACATCACGCAATAATATCCACAAGCGGAAGTTCCAACTGGTTGAATTTGATTAGAGGAATAATTTATTATTTTCGTAAGAGACTTCGTCTCTAGAGATTTTGTCTCTGGAGACTTCGTATCTTGCATTCTACTCATATATGTTTTTACTGCGTCACTTGGTGGAATTCCGAACGAGTCAAAATAATTGTTATCATAAACAGCTACCCAATGTGTGCTAGATCCGTCATTAAAATCTTGTATATTTATAACACACGAACCTGGAGTCGCTGGCGACTCTTGAGACGCTAGCGATGGAATCGCCATAAGTTCATCTTTAGAATAAACTCCACTGAAATTTTTTCCTTTTTTTAGTTTGTCAAGTATATCAAAATTACTTAACGCAGACTTTATCTTCTTGTTCCTGGCAACATTAGTCCTCGTCCTACTCCTAACAGATTTGGCAATAGACTTCCCGCCAATCCTGCTAGTAACGGGGCTATTGGAATAAATCCCCCTTTTCGCCTCTGTCGTGTCTTTTTTTTCGTCGTCTTTCTTTTCGTCGTTGTCTTTCTTTTAGGCATTATATTTATCAATCACATAAAATTGTTACCATCGATATTCATACGAAAATTTATGTCTTTTTACTACTTCCTTTGCCTTTTTCGTTGCGCCAGATACTGCTCCAGACGAAAAATGCCACTACCTTCATTTGCCTTTTTCGTTGCGCCAGATACTGCTCCAGACGCTGCTGTACCTAACACTGGCAAAATTTTAGGTATTAACGTTCTGGCCATTACAGATAATGCCGGACCGAAGAAGCCGCCATGTTTTGCCATTGCAGTTATTTGTGCAGCACTTAAATTTAAAACAAAAGGTTTTTTGCGCTCGTATTTATTTACTTGTTTTTTGGTTAACATTAATTTTGTTAAAATACCCAAGGTGTTAGGGTTGACCTTTAATGATACTTGTCTTTTCTTTGCAACAGCAGCTGTTAATTTTTTAACTTGACCATCTGTCAAATATATTTCTTTTACAACATATTTTGTCATCTTATATAACGATTACAGATTAAACTTGGACTGACATTTTACCTCCAACAGAGTCAATTGTAACAAATCTATCGCTTATTACTAACGCATACACGTTTAACTGCGCTGCTGGAGCTGGAGCTGCTCCTAGTGTCCAAGTAATTTCAATATCAGCTGTGCTGTCTACAGCTCGCTCGCTATGTTTACTAACATCAAAATAAAATATCGGATAAAGTGTACGAAATTCCTCTACTGATATCTGAGATCCATCTCCAACATCTTGATATTTTTGCAGTGCGTCGAGCAAATACATGTAAGGTCTAGTAATATTTTAATTAGCGTCATCTGCAAAATTACATTCTATCGCTCGCTCTGGGTATTGCTTTGAATTTATTCTAGCATATATTCGTCTAACATCAGCGCTATCAAATATCGCATTATTTTGTTGTTGGTTATTACGCCGCGCTTGTCTCTGACATACAACAAATAATTGCCGTGGTTTTTATTCACTTGATGTTGTTGTGACTCGCCATATGTAGTCTGTGGTATTCGGAACTGCTGTTTGATATATTTTATGTTGCTGAAAATAAATTCTGTTTGTGTGTTTTTCCAGCATATCATTTAATTCCGCCATTTTAGTGATAGACGGAGTTATTCTTGGCATCCATAGTGCAAGTTTGTTTATGACAAATTGTACATCATTCCCACCTGACCTAAACAGGCAGTCGTTTTGATCTGATCGATCTAAAATAAGCGTATGTTTAACTCCACGAAATACTTTGTTATAGTCCCTGCAAAAGCCAAATATTGTACTTAGTGGCAGCATCATTGTAATTTGACGTAATGCATCTGTAAGTGCTTTTCTCTTAAAATAACCATCATTGTAACGTTTATTTCTTACGATAATTACGTTACTAATCAAATTTAACATTTGAGCGCTGGTTGCAGCTAAAGCTGGTGGTGCTATACCAAGATTATTGCAAGCAGAAGTAAGTGAGACTCTTGTAGCATCTGCATTAGCGGCTGCATCTGGTGCGGCTATACCAAAATTGGCAGCATTAGCAATAAGAAAATCTCTTACAATTACAAGATCTGCGGCAGCATCAGCTCCAGCAGCTAATGCTGTTCTTAAAATAAATTTATTTATCGCAGGAATTTTTGCTCCAGCTCCAGTATCTTTAAACCACATCATATTAGTTGCAGTTGATTTGGAGTAATCGTCGGAAAACGAAATAATATTTAAGATTGTACTTGTAACTTGTAAGTGATCTGAAATATTTCCGACAGATTGATTGGCCAGCTGATATCGAGCACCTTTAAATAAACACCAACCGTCATTTATAAAATCTACTTCTGTTCCAGCTGCAATTACAGCAGGTGGAACAGCTACTGTCATAATCTGGCCACGAACTTCCAACATTGCTTTATGAGGAAGTAAAAATACGTCCTCGTCTCGAGTATTAAATGTTCTGGAGCCAGCTTTATTAGGTTCGTTAGAATTTTCATCAAGATATTCAACGTATTCGAATTCTGTTACTGTGTCGTCTGTGTCATAAGTTTCTGCTAAATCGAGATAATTTTTTACAGACATTTTTTTATTTATTAGGTTATACAAAATTATTGTGGCGCTGTTACTTTACATATTAATTTTTGTATAATTTGTTCTCCTCGTGGTGATAAAAGTTTTTTTTGTTGTTGCGCGTTGAGTTTCTTTTGTTGGTGCGATTTCTGAAATAGCTTGTTTGATTGTCGGTATACCACGTTGTGGATCGCCTTTTATTTTATCAGCTATTTTTTGCCCCACAGCAGTTCCAGCAGCAGATGCAGCTCCAGTTGCAAACGCTTTTGATGCGTCAAGTGCAATTGGGGCAACTTTATGAGCTATTCCTGGAGCATTTTCTATAATTTTAGCAAATATATTTCCCAAAAATCCTCCTACTAATTTTCTTCGATAAACTTTTTTCTCTGTTTCATTATATCTGAGGTTGCATAATTTTATTGTCTTAGAAAATATGTTTACTGTTCTAGTAAGTGTAAATAATAAGTAACAATTTCATTGTTAAGATCTAACTGTCTTCCAGACTGATCTGTCAACTGCATATTTACTTCTGTTATTTGATTTTCAACGTTTAACGGATAATAAATAACTTGACGTGGACTAATTTGCATAAGAGATCCTGGTGGAACTTCTGGTGAAAAACTGTATATCGTTTGTCCTTTACTACCTTTAGCTGAATAAGATCCAGATGCGATAGAACAATTTACCAATATTGTGTTTACATCAGTTATATTTACTGGCAGTTGGCCGTCATGTGTAAAAGTTTTATAGTTATATATATAGTTATATATAGTTATATATAGTTATGTATGTTTAATTTAACTGTTTGACTGTTTAAAATTTTTTTTTATTCCATTACATGCTATTGTAATGCAACATTGTTTACTGGACTTGACCTTGTGAAAAACTGAGTTCAGTTCTGTTTGACCTGATTGATTTTTTTTAATTTTTTTTTATTTCATTAAACAATTAATAATAGCTTCATTATTCTCTGTGGGTATGAGTTCATTGACCAAATTATTATTCAGGTAAACATGTTGATTTGGGTCAGCGTCTTAGTCATTCCAAAGTGAATTTTATAGGGTATTATAGTTTAAATAGACAAGGCTCATTAAATCATGCTAGAAAGTTATTTTTCATTAGGTAATGGTTGTTTTTAGAAAATGCTAATTTGTGACCTCAGGTCAAACAGAGAACTATATTATCTTGTGCCTGTCAGAATTTTACCAGTTGTGCTTTAACATTTGGCACTTTAAATTGTATTATGATGTGTCCAGTTTGGGCTGAATTTTATTTTTTTCAAGTTATTGAATTCAAGTGATTATTTTCTCTGGAAATACAAAAGTGCTCTGATAAAATTCTTGGATCAAGACACTCATTGGAATTTATACTGAATTCCAACCTGGAATAATATTTCTGTGATTCAGCAAGAGACTGTTGACACATCAGTTGACACAGCAGGCTATAATAGACACGTCATCGCCTTCAATTTTGGATCTCTTTGGGACTTGAACTGAGTTTCATTCAGGACTTTTATTACTAGGACTTGTATCTTTAATTCTTAGATTATTTTTGGATTTAATTCGCAATACCGCAAGTTCTTTTTTCTTCTTTTTTACGTTGTATTCTAGGGAATAAATTATTTTGTTAAATTTTATAAAGTTTGTTCTCTTAACTCTTTTCTGTAACTTATTTTAAGAGCATAGACACGTATATATATATATATATATATATATATATATATATATATATATATATATATATATATATATATATATATATATATATATATATATATATATATATATATATATATATATATATATATATATATATATATATATATATATATATATATAAAAGAGACAATGACAGAGAGAGAAACAACACACTCACACAAACAAATGGGGTACTTGAACAACTGAAAATTTTTAGTTGTGTTGGCTTTTGGAAATTAAATTAAATTCTTACTCATTACACTGATTTTTGGAGATATTTTTTCTGTTAATTTTAAATTTTAATTCTGGCACGAAGTATTTTTATAATTATTTTTCAGCATTATTAAAGAATTTAATTTTACTTGAGTAAAACGTCTTAAACCATTTTCATTTCACGTCATCTCGCCTGATTTGTTTTTAGATCTCTTGTTTAATCATAGGGTGGTTTCCGTTTGGAGAAGATAAAGTAAATAAGAACACATGAAAAGTAAAGGCTCTTTTATTTAGATAAAAATATATCATAGAAGAAACAGAGAAGGAAAAAATAAATTTTGACAATTTGAGGATTTATGGGAAAGAGGTAGAATAAAGGAAACAAACAAAAAACCGTCGCAGTAAGGAACCTCGTACTCTTGCGATGGAAGCTAGCGTTTGCTGTCATCAGTCCTGTTGGTTATAGTTACATGGAGTGGATTCTCATGGCAAATTTTAGTTTTCTATTTCAGTACAAATATGCTGGAGGCATTTGCATTATTGACTTTCCTTTCCAGTACAAGGGTACTTATGAAAAAGAGAAAAATACAAGTGAATATCAAATCATCGCATTTTTCACTGTAAAGAAAAGAATAATGTATTGGTGGGTAGTTGCTCGCATGTCGGCTTAAAGAAATCAATATATATATATATATATATATATATATATATATATATATATATATAGTATATATATATATATATATATATATATATATATATATATATATATATATATATATATATATATAATATATAATCTTTCCGTTTGCAGTATGTTTCTTCTCTCAACTATTGGGATCTTGTATGTATGTATGTATGTATGTATGTATGTATGTATGTATGTATGCATGCATGCATGTATGTTATTATATGTTTGTTGTGTTTTGAGTTTATTGACTTCAGATGTATTTCTATTCATAAGAACTACTTAATGAAGGCTTTCCATTTTTCTCAGCGTAATAATAATAATAATAATAATAATAATAATAATAATAATAATAATAATAGTAGTAGTAGTAGTAGTAGTAGTAGTAGTAGTAGTAGTAGTAGTAGTATCAAGGTGCCCTGCTATCGTATACACAAGGATTTATGGATTAACATACCGTTTTAAAACTTTTTAATAAATAAGTCCTCTAAAGATGGGATTGTTGAAACCGCTACCGAGGTAGGATCCGTAACCACCTCCTTGAAAGATTCCTAAGCCACCACCTTGTAAGTTTCCGTAGCCACCGCCCTGGAAGTTTCCGTAGCCACTGCCAAGGAAGTTTCCATGGCCACCGCCTAAGAAGTTACTGTAGCCACCCAGACCACCTCCAAGAGAGTTTCCGAAACCACCGCCCAAATAGTTGCCGTAACCGACGCCTTGGTAGTTGCCATATAAACCTCCACTGTATGGCTGTCCGAAGCTACCAATGCCACTGCCGTAAAAACCTTGTCCAAGTCCGGAGGAGAGCCCACCGAAATTACTAATCTGCGAGAAGCTTCCACCACCGCCTGTTGAAAAGACAAAAGAATACATATTAAATGATAAGGATAAAATTCAATAGCAAATGTTTTGTAAAATTTCAATTTATAGTTTCAGTATTTTGGGGGGCAGTAGGTGGGTGAGGAATTTTAAAGAATCCGATTAATAATCAGAAACAACAATTGTCTCTCTTTTGGCCCCTTTATTTGGTACAAGTTATAGTCATTGGAAAATTTACAACATTCTCAGATACGAAGATTAAATTAAAACAGCAATGATATCAATATGTTGTCAATATGCAGATACATGTTGCAAAAAGCAATATACAGTGAAAAAATTAAATTAAATTTTAAGGGTGTCAAGGGGTTTCTCTTTCACTAATCTGAATCACATATTACACACTATCTACAATTATATATATATATATACATATATATATATATATATATATACTATATATATATATATATATATATATATATATATATATATATATATATATATATGAGGATACAATCAATTTAAAAACGAAACAAGAATAGTTAATTAGAATCGATCGAAAAGACTTAAAAAGTATAAGATGAATTGCCTTAGAAATACACTGAATACGATTATTGCATGGTGCATAAATTAGTTTGTAAGAATTACTTTCTGCATCACGCATCAAGATGCAGGAAAGCGTTTTTTTCTTAATCATTTACACATAATTTTCATTTTGGGAACCTATTTAAATGTGTCCTGTCGTCAAACGGCTTTGTAGCCTTGCTGTTTGAAATTTCTAGAGCAATCTTGATAAATGTGCCATAGAGGAAAATATAGTCAGCACATTCAATTATCTTAAAAACTTACGATTGTTTAAAATAATCATTTACCAATTATTTTATGGACGTTTGTTATCTAGGTAATAGTGTTTTATGTTCATTTGCACAAATTGCATTTTGTTTTTGTTTGTAAATGCAGATACAACAAGAGAACACAAGCCAACTTTCAAATTATATCATGTGTTTGTATTGCACATAACTTTATTACATAAAAAGATATTTATTTTGACAAACTTAAACATCCCGGCAATTTACAGCAATCATCCCTAACAGGATGAAAGACCGTAAATAATAAAACTGGCAGAGTATAAACTATGAAAGTCTTTTTCGGGAATGAAGCCATTGAGGAACAGTATTTTGATAAAGTATTTACAAGAATTTAATAGCAGCCAAAAAACCACCACAATTTATAAATATAAGTAAAACACTGCCCCAGCCTAAAAATAAAATAAAATAAATAATAATTAATTTAAAAAGCACGAAGAAGGACACAAAAAAGTCATCGCATCAAGTTAGCGAATAATAACGACTATTGTGTACTTTATTGTCATGGAAATTTACTGTTTGATAATTAAATGATCCATGTACAACGAGAATCTGTTTTTATATCAAGTGACAGCAGACGATCCTAGATTAAAGGGTTTCTATGTTAGTTTTAAAGCCAGCTACGAATAGATCAATCACTAAAACACCTGCTCGTTTGTACGAAACTCTTAAAGCATATTTTTTGTAACCACTCGGAAATCGAAAGCGTGTAAACAATCGGATCATCGCTCAATAATTTCTGTCAAGTAGAGAAATACTTTCGGAAGTAGCTATAGGAGTACGAGGAGCACCGCATAAGAAACTTTACTCCTCCCTCCGCCAAGTTCTACCATGTGATTTAAGGTGGTTCCAAATATCGTGTTTGGTTGAAGGAAATGGCAGAGGATATTCCGCTTGAGCTCGTGATCCCAGAGGGAAAAATTGGTTTCACATAATCTTTATTGGTGTAATACGTAAAATAAATCGTCTCTTAAGTAGATTGCGCCTATTGAAAGTCAATCCATATATAGCGGATTGACTCAAATCCTACCCAATATAATTTTAAATTACCAAGCGCCGCTTCAATTTCATATATTTTGCCCGTAATTAACATTTTATCAGTATTGTTGTAACATTATTATCTCTAGTGTGGCAACATAATTTTTTTCGCAAGGAAAACGCAGCTGAATAAAAACAAAAATTTGGGAACGGGTTTTCTGATGGCGCTGCCTGTCATATTCGAGGGGAAGTAACTGACTTTGATTCCCGCTTGCGCAGAGCTAAAATCGAACTTAATTAATTCAACAAGTAACTTTCTCTTGGTATTGTGTCCAGTACTGATATTGATTACTGCCATATCACATGCGTAATTTCACCTGCAAAAGATTTACACTTTAATTAAGTATTGGCTTTGTTGTTGATAAATCAATTCAACTTAGATAAAGGGAAAGTCAAAGATGTATAGAATTAAACTGCAATGAACAAAACTGTCTCAATTACCTATAGGGGGATAGGTGCATAGAACGTTGGCAACACAGATCAAACCCAGCATTACAAGAACGGAGACAAACTTGCCCATGTTTTCGATCCTGAAAAAAGGATAAATTGATTAAGAAAGACGTTATCTTTATGCCCAAGTATTATGCGGACATATTGTTTTCTATCAGTGTTGCTAATGGGTTCAATTTAAATATTTGGAAGTAGTACTGATTTAAAACTGTCAATTAGAAGGAATACAAACTTACACTGTGTTCCAATTTGTCGTAGTCTTCTCCTTTTAAGCAGCTGTCACATGCAGCGCCGCGGACAGGATTTGTGAACACTAGGAAAAATTCTCCAGTAAGCCCCTATGAATTACAAATTGTGACCGCGGTGGGCCCAATTAAGGGGCCTCGGAATTTTGTCCTAGTTGTCCTACCCTGTCCGGAGTCCTGGATACATGGAGACACTATCTAGTCCAATAGTTTTGTAACATCGAATTCCGGTGAATGTGACAGGTTTTGCGGGTATAAAACACAATATATTTTAGGAACAGCTGTGACATGACTGGTATACCAGTCATAAAAAACCACTTATTCAATGGGCAAATTTATTATAAAGACTACTTGTCCTTTGACAACAGAACTTGCAATTCTCAAGTGTACAAGTTTGAACATCGAATTCTTGTTATTACTATATGGATGAGAGAAATATTTATTTTCAAATATATATCATGAAAATACTTTTAGAACGTTTGTTAATATTAAAATGTATTTATTTGCGCAAGGTGCATAACGAGATTTAATAATATCACCAGATGCCAATGTAATTGTACGCAATAATAAATCTAGTGTCATAAGAAATTCACTGAGAAATTAACAACATTGGCATTACTGAAGATTTCAAATTCAAGTATGAGCCAGTTGTCATAGAATCACCCCTGCTGGATCGATCCTTCCCTTTCAAGATTTCATTCTATACAATGCATTTTTCCCTAGAATAAAGTAGTATAACTACGGTGAAAATATCTTACCTGACAGGTTTTCACGGTTAGATAGTGAAAGCTGTAGAACAACCCTCAATACAAGCACTTCTATCTAAAGACATTTCTTTATAAACCACTGGATCAGCGCGCCTAAGGCATTTAATAATGCTTCCGCAAGTAGGAAACTGGTCAGCAAATTAAAAACACTTCCTCATATGTATCATCCATTTTAATGCTGTCAAGATATTTTCATAGAAGAAAAATATGTATTTGTGTTAAATATATTTCAGGGCTGACATTCTTGTAGACGAAATGCAATGTTCTATGTCAATGTTTTATACTTGTTGGCTTTAATGTAGTTAAAAAGGCTACATATCAATTGTGGACACTTACTTCAAGGAAAGAACCACTCTCAATTTATGAAGATGAAAAAGAAATTAAACATTAAATTTATTTGCATTGTAGTTTTCACAATTAAATTCATTTAAAAGATTGCTCTTTAAATGCTGCTACAAGTTTAATTTAATGACGTCGCCATAGGAAAATAAAGGGAGCCACGTCAACATTCTGTAAAGTGTACATAGAACAAAATATTAAGATGAAACATGTAACATTTTACAACTAAATACCATTGTTAGAAGGAAAACAATTGTTCATAAACTACGTTTCCTCAAAATGTTACAGATTTTCTATGGTGGTACGTCAACATAAAGGTTCATAACTGAGTTCACATCAATTCTGTCTCGCAGAGCTGATGTTCACATACTTGACATGAAAGTGTTCCACCATCGGTCGACGTTGGCAGATTATGCACTCCGGTGGAGTTTCACTTTGCAAGAGTTGGGTATGAGTATATCAGCACGCGCGCGCGCGCGCGTGTGTGTGTGTGTGTGTTGAAGGTGGGTGCCTTCCAATGAGCGCGAAACAACCATAACTTTTTCTAGAATAAGTTTTCTTTACAGTTGAATGGTAAAATTATGCCCAGGATGCACTTCCGGGGCCGAGTCGTCTGGACCCCAGCCAGATTTCCTCCGACGAACCCCTCGCCTACTTGTTCACGCCTCTTCCCAGTCCACCAACCATATCCCCAACATGTACCTCCAAAACCAACATGAAAAAGGTCCTCCCCTGGTGTGCGATCAGCGATGAACACTATACCGCATCATCTCTACGATTTGTTCTATATGACGGCAGCGATTTTCCTGTTATGAATTTGATATTCTAATGCTTATTTCTGAAGTTTTCATTCCAAATATTTTGCCAAGTATGTAGAACATGCTGATTTATATAATAGTTGATCTTCTATTCAGAAACTGATTACATGGGAGCCTTGGGGTTGTTTTTTGGTAGTGGTGGTGGTGGTTGTCTGTCATTTCGTTACCCGTGGAACCAATGTGACTAGGCAACAACAGTTCAGAATATCTTTTCCAGATTGTGTAGCAAATAATATTTTAGGATATTATTTGGTTCTCAAATTTCACGGTGTGTAAGGATTTCAGTCAGGAAAGAGAATCTGAAAAGATGACCAGATTAATTTTTTTGGGAGGGGTGGGGGTCGATAAGGAGACTTCGGGGAGATCTTAGTGTACTTCAGTGATCTGAGTACAGCTGTAACTTTCTACGAAAACCGGAGGCATTATCTATTAACTGACTCAAGATGGTGTCACAGGGTGTTGCAAAGGCAGCCCCAACTTTGTTCTCATTCTTAACTCCGCCTGTGTACAGGAACGTATAGGCATAATGAGGCACTTTGAATTCACTGAATTTACTCTGAAAAACATGTGATCAACGCAAAATGTTCTCAGATGTAGAAAAATCTGAAATCAAAACGTGACAAATTTATTCCTTTATTTTTCTGTTTGTTTGTGACACTCCTTTCCTTCATCATCATTAGTACACATATTTGGAAAAAGAAGTTTATAACCGAATTGCTAGTTAAGCTCGAACCCAAGATGGTAACTGCTACAGATAAAATGGAAAGTATTAGTAATATTCGTTTTGTCGCTAACAAACAGAAAATTAAAATAAAAATAAATTTTACATGATTTGATTGCCGAGCTTTCTCCACATGCGGCCATTTTGTTTTGTTGATCACATGCAATATGGAGTCAGTTTTCACCTGGTTTCCTATAGCGGAGTGCAGCGCAAGGATCATAAGAAGCAGGGAACAAGAATAAAATCTCACTAACTAAATGTAGAAATAGAGCGTAAGGAATTTGTTATAGACTATAAAATAACCAGATGTCTTGAACAAACTTAAGAAATTAAAATGCATAATACTACACGTACAGTCATAAAAATGTGTTCAATCCTAAATTATGACATATTTGAGATAAATCACAAAAACATTCAGTGCATCAGCACAATCTAAAAAATTTAAAGACGTACTTTAAAGCTTGTAACCATGTAGGACAGAAAGAAAAATTAAGTATATCGCATGTAAATATGGTTAAAAGTATGGACAAAATAGTAATTAGGGGTTAAAGCAATCTCCGAACAATGCTTCTCGGCCCGATACAGCTGAAGAGTTCCGAGACATATTTTTTCCACCTTCTTTCTCAGTAAAAATTTAAAAAAAAAACCCACCCCACCATTTTTATCGAAACATGTTATTAGTGCATGCTGCACAAAAATAGGTGAATTTTACTAGAAATTACTGTTTCATTAATTCATTTCTACAGTACAGGATATTCAGTTCGAACTGGAGTAACCCTCACACGTTACACGAGATCAATCATAACTCAGGCACATAGGGCGTTTGGTAAATTTGGACGATTTAACTCTACACTCGTTTCTGAGCTATTTTCAGAGAAATTAGCCGAGGTAAATTGTACAGAAAAAACAAAAAAAAAAACAACGGATTTTCAATATTCTTCTACAAAAAAAATGACTTTTAATTTAAGCAGCAGTGAAAAGCCTTTGAGAGCTTCTCGATTTGTTTACATTTTAAATACCACAGAAGAGATTAAATTCTGTCAAGCTCACACCTATTCAAGCGTTCTGGTGTAAAATAAGAGATTTGAAATATTTTTATAAACAATTTTTTTCTCATTCCCCAACAAATATAAAAAAAAACCGGTCAAGATGCTAGGCAAACCCACCTTAAAACGGGCTTATCCCAACCATATCAGATAAATTTTCGTCTCCAGTGCACACCAGTAAATACTATTCTTATTTATCATGTTGTCGAATCCAGGAAAATGTAATACAACTGTGATAAGGTACCTTCTGTAAAAATATTGTAAGACTATTTTCGTTGAACCTTTGTGACAGAATTTGGAAACAAAATAAACTTTCACTGCTGTTTATGTAAAATGTACTTCTTGTTTTCATCATGTTTACTTTTAGAATTCAGTGCCACTTGAAAAAAATATTGCTTTGTCGAGGTCCTTTACATGGATATATTGTAGAAATAAAGTTCTTTAAAGTAGGCACTTGTCTTAAAAAGCCACATTTTAATTACCGCAGTAGCTGACAATGACAATTTTGACGTTGTTGTAAATTGTGACTGTATTGTTTGGTAAGTTAATGGTTAAACTAAGAAATAAAGTTTTTTGAAGAATAGTTTATTTATTAAATATTCACACCCCTAATCAGTATAAATGTAAATGCTCTTTCATAGTCAAAATGAACAGTATCAATTTAAGTGTTTATTTCATAGTCAAATGAAAGTGTAATTTCATAGTCAAAATGAACAGTATCAATTTAAGTGTTTATTTCATAGTCAAATGAAAGTGCTATTTCATAGTCAGAATGAGCCGAATCAATGTGTAATTTCATAGTTAAAATGAACAGTATCAATTTAAGTGTTTTTTTCATGGTCAAAATGAACAGTATCAAATGAAAGCGCTATTTCATAGTCAAAATGAACAGTATAAAATTAAAGTGCTGTTTCATAGCCAAAATGAATAGTATCAAATTAAGGTGCTATTTCATAGTCAAAATGAACGGTATCAGTGTGTAATTTCATAGTCAAAATGAAGTGCATCAAACGAAAGTGCTGTTTCACAGTCAAAACGAAAGGGAATCAATGTGTAATTTCATAGTCAGAATGAACAGTATGAGCGTGAAACGCTACACCAGTTAGTGATAAATTATCTTCAACGAGATTTGTTTCCAGCATTTCTCAAAATGTGATATCTTTGATAAGAAGCAAGCTTCATATTTACACGATTCATGAAATCATGAAGCTTGAATATAAGTTGCACACTATGCATGAACGGTAATAACAAAGTCATGAAGCTTGAATATAAATTGCACACTATGCATGAATGGTAATAGCAAAGTCATAAAGCTTGAATATAGATTGCACACTATGCATAAACGGTAATGGCGAAGTCATGAAGCTTGAACATCGATTACACACTGCAAGAATAGATAGACGCTTCTGTACTGAATGGTGTCGCAATGATTTGGATAATGTGACAAGATGATTGAAGATTGAGTTGGTGATCAAGAAGCTAGCAAATTGGCTCCGGTGCCAGAGGTCCAAGGTTCGAATGCGGAAGGTGGCAGGTACCTTTATTTTCAAACACCACACTTAATTTCATCGGTGGATATAACGCTCATCAGTGAGCCAAGCTTATGGCGGTTCCTAGTGGAGGGAACATACAAACACACACAATGCAGATAACTGATTACCTTCGTGATTTTCGAAAAAGAACAAACACTTGTGGTTAATACGTAGGTTCTTTACGCATCCAGGGCTGAGTATTAGAATACCTACTCTTAATTTTTCATTTTCTACAACTGAGAATGAGTAGACGGTGATCAAGAAATGATTTTACACGATTATACTGAAACTTTTGTGGCATAAAACAATGCTGCAGTTCCAGTTTGTGGAAATATTGGCCATTGTCTTCCTCATTCATTGACTAAGCAGCCTTTAAACAGCTTTGAGAGACAAGAGAGGCAGATGTACAAGAATATTGGTCTTATATTCAGGAATGCCTGAATATAACAGATTGTTTTATATCTTTTAATTCAATTATCACAAAGATAAAGCAGCATTATGTAGACTATAGAATTCGCACTCTTAAACAGGGATATAACCAATTAATTATATATGCTCCCTTTAAAAAACCCTATCAGGATCCTAATATCAAATACCTGTATTTCGTTTATTTCTTATATATTTTGAAGAATAATAATTTATCTTTTAAAGTTTCACCATTCGTAATTTGGCCGTCAAAGTTGATAATGTAAATTATAATTACTACAAGATATCTCACAGATCTAGCGATATTATCTTAAAAAACCTATGTATATGTGATAATGTCAATCTACTACATGTATATTAGACGTACATTTCCAGTATATTTTCCCAAAAGTATAAGACACCATTCAAATGTTTTGAAATATCTAGTCAACCAAAATAGAAATTAATGGAATCAAATTCAAAGATATTTCAAAAATTGCATAGAACATAGCATATTACTTAAAATATTAGTTAAATTAGTGTATTATATAATGCAAAAATAACGATATACTTTAGTGTGTTATAGATCTCTTTAAAATAGCATGGACATTTTATATAAAAAACATTTCACAGTAAATTCGGATATCCATCCATCTTCTGTGAATCTAAAAATCTATATCACATATCTATTCAACGTTGATGATGAACATCGTATGAATTTTATGGGGTACCTTGCGTATCAAAATAAAAGATTACTATTACAGGATTCAAGATATATAGTTTATGCTGTGCATAATATCTGAACAAAGAACATTATGATTTTGACATATTACGTGCTTCACAAATACATAGTTTGTATTATGTCAAGTATTACTTAAGCAGGTTATTGATTATAGTTTAAATTAAGATACTATTATAACTTTTAACTTGAACAAGATTTATTTTAAGAAAATTATTCAGAAAACAGAACTTTTTATAAATATATTGCAAATTGTTCGACTCACTAACTTTAAGAAGATATTCAAACATTATGTGATTTATGTTACACATGAAATTAAAATTTATTTTTTTTAGAAGATTTCCAAATTTCATTCGATAACATATCGTAGAAGTTTGCAAATTATCAAAAGTAAACTATCAGATGGTTTACATACATTAAAAGATATATAAAAAACATGGCAAGTTTTAAATACAGTTATTATTACAATCTGGTAAACTGAATAAAATATTTTGCATTCCGAGCAATTATGTTAAATATATTGTTAGCGTTATTGGACAGCCTATAAATTTAACAAGATATCTTTGAGAGATTATTAGATCCTTAAAGTTTTGGACTACATGTTAATTCGGATTACATTGATTCGGGTTCTCTCAACGCTATAACTGATGTTTAAATAAAGATGGTATTTTTCACAGTTCAGTGACACAAGGAGTCGGCGAGTCAAGATTTCACACTTCATGCGATGTCACTTTCGATGTCAATCAAAAGTTTGTATCGTGAACTCCTCAATCAAAAATAGTACTCTTGTATAGTTTCTTGATTATTTCCTCTTGTTACATCCGGGTCCTCCGGGAAATGAAGGTGGTCTAAGGCGCTAGCATATGCATACCACAGACATCTCACCTCTATCCTCGTAGGTTCGAGTCTCGGCTTGGCCAATGTGGGTATATGAGTAAGCTTGCCAATAACTGTTCGTGGGCCGATGTCGTTTCTCTAGGTTCCTCGTCTACCAAATATTCTGGCCGCCACGTGTCTATATATATATATATATATATATATATATATATATATATATATATATATATATATATATATATATATATATATATATATATATATATATATATATATATATATATATATATATATATATATATATATATATATATATAGATATTATGAATTAAGTTCATATCAAGATTTATTATGACTAAATTCAAAACTTAAAGTTGCTGTAAGACCTAGCGAATAATCTACGTTTTTATCAAAAGAAATAGTTGAAACAAATTTGACACAATGTGATTCTGCCGGGATTAATCAAACAGTGAGTAATGCCATATTAAGTCCATAAGCTAGACAAGAACAAATACTGCTGCATTGATCTGGTGAACTGAATTCAAGTGATTTCCGCACAGATAAGTTAACTTTTTAATGTTTTATAAACTGTCATACAGAAAATGGCGCAGATGTCAATTACCATCTATAGTCACTTATAAGTCAGATTCAACCGAAAAATAAACATAGGCCATAGTATGCCGTCACATAATGCGCCGGCCGATCAGAGTCTATGTTGTTTTTTCTCTGATTAGGCATAGCAAACTTCATAGATCCACACATGCCGGCGCATTATTCGACTGCAGATCTGGATCTATGCAGATTGCAGTGGGTTCGACTTATAAGCGAGACGGTATATACGATCTTCCTGGGGCGAAAGAAAGGTATGAGATTTGAAAGAACTGCTCAGTGTAGTATAGAGAGAACAGGTCACAGAAATTTATTGGAAAGTCAAAAAGATTTATTTAAGCATATATATTACTATCACGCATGAACTTCTGCGTGTCCTTAACAGCTGCAAACAGCAGTTTCCGCTGTTTTTCCAAATGATTCGGGCTCGTATCCACAACGATTCACTCTCGAAGGAAGCACTGCTCACTTTTAATCTTGTTATTTTGTGTTCCTTTTTGTTTATTTATTTATTTATTTGTATTCCTTCCCTTACATTGCTTGACACATTTTAACTGCCAATTTCTCATTTTAACTTCTATCTCTCGTTATCCTCGTTATTCACCTACACCATGGTTGTTCATCGTCCGACTTTATGTAGCTTGACTAAATGCTAATGTTTAACTAAGAAACAAGACTGTTAAAAATATTCTGTTATTAAAATGTAATATTATACGCCATATATTCATATTTATATATATTTACAATTTTTTTATCGTAAAAGGAGAAGAACATTATAATCCATTGGCTTTCGTTCTAATTCTTTACCTTTTAAATTTTACCTTTAGTAATCTCCAATTACAAATTTGTGACATAAAATATGTTTAAAGTAAGTCAAATAAAGTATAAACAAAGCTAAACTATCCAAACCATTACTGCTGTGATACAAATTACCGAAAAAGTGTCCAGATCTTAATTTTTAAAATCGCACTTCATTTTGGGGTAAGTGGGTAGCTGTAAAAATTAATGGGTGATCAGTTTTACTTGATCTACAGCGGTTGGTTCATTACTTCTAGCATAATGCCACATTTATTTTGTTAACTTATTAAATAACAGTTAGATTAATTATTTAATTTTAGATAACTTTTGGTGCTTCAATTTAAAATGTACATGCTATCTAGTTGTAAACGATTCAATTTTTCAACAGATGAAAAGTTGGGGAAAAAAAAAAAGTTCACAGCTACGTGGCCTCATACTGCATGCCAAAACCAGTGGCGGATGGAGAAATATCGGGGGGGGGGGGTAATGCTTCCAGGAGCTCGTTCATTTTAAAAGTTTTTATGACATACTTATAACCATCTAACTATAAGTAAAACTTACTCCAGGAAAGGTTCCGGTTTCCAATTGGTTCTTAAACTTCATTTTAAACTTCATATGACAGTAATAATAATAATAATAATAATAATAATAATAATAGGTAAGTTATTAACTCTGATAAAAGTTTGCTTTAACCTGAAATCGGAAATCGGAAAGTACTCCTAATCCGTTATATCATCGTACACCAACTGGTACACCATTCTTTTTGCATTGATATCCAATAATTTCAAACTTTTTTTGCCACGTATATATATTATCCATGCAATCCATTGCTTGCTTAAATATATCTTTAGTATGTTTATCATACAGAGCCAACTGTTTTGCTTACAGTTCGTTATATAATTTTTTGTATTTCATCTAAATGTCGGTGAGTGTGAGTGCAGTCGTTATACCATAGTGATGAATCCTTGGTATCTTCGCTACTGTAAAAAATATTCAATAATTGTGCCAATGCCATCATAAGATTTTTCACTACTCGATTCATTATCAACATTATGTGGTCTAGGAAACGTCAGCGACTTCAATTTTTCTTGCACACTATCAGAAAATGATTTTTCTGATTGTTTTCGTTAATCACCTCATCAAATATATGTCGTTGTTGTTCCAAAATATTTCCGACGTCCATTAATTTATCAAGATGCTTTGAATATGTATTTGAAAAATCATTCAAAGTCTTTTGGGCATCTTTGACAAGTCTGTATGATGCACTTAAGCGAACAAGCGAATTTATTCTTTACTCTTTAATATTCTGATACAATATATTGTATATAAATAAATTCGCAATTAATATATAGAGGATCTCAAATGGGTAATGATTTAATATTGAATTTATGAAACAAGTTGAATAATGTCCAGCTTTTGCGAGCCTTGGCGAGCAAAAGCTGGACATTACTCAACGAGTTTCATAAATTTAATATTAAATCGTTACCCATTTGAGATTCTTTTTATCACATAGTTTTTATTTCAGTGGAAATTATTTAGATAGAAAGAAGAACGAATAATTTCGTTCATTCTGACAGACGGTGCACCTTTCATGTGTTGTGCATAAAATATAGTCCCAAACAAAGTTGAACTAGTAAAAGTAGATTGTACTTTTTACAAACTATAAATCAAGGAAAAAGTTCCATCCGAATAAACAGAACATTTTATAACGACAAAATAATTTTTCAAAACAGAATGATCAATGCGATGTGATGCCACACTGTTTGATACGGTACACAGTAGGCCTAGAGTACATGTTTACCCTAAAATGTCACTTTCAGAACTAAACATTACATTGTTGCGATTTTCAGGTGAAATAGGATTACTGGATGCAAAAATTCCCACATCTACTGCAATGCATTTGTGACCAGACATTTGCAGTATTTGATTTGGAACAATAGACTGTACAGAAGACGTAAACAAATTTCTTCTTGAGTCGGATTTGCATCCCATATATACTGTGTAAAGATGCTGTGGTTGGATAAAGTTCTCTCAGGAGACCCATTTATATGTCCAGATTCTTCTGTGAGTAGAGGTGAGTTTATTTACTTCTGTAAGTTAACAGTTAAACCACGCTTGTATACACGATTTGATACCTATGTTACAGATATACCGCCCTCCTCCCCCACAATGCCACCCGCTATCAAATTAGCAATACCTTTAGTTTTACTTTTTATTGTTGTTCTTGTCTTGTAGTTTTACGCCTTTTTCTTACGATGATATTGTTATATATGTCATAACAAACCCATGTGGGGTAACATATCCATATTCAGACAGCCGAGATAATATTTCCTCAATTTCCTTTCGCGAGTCGAGTTAAAAAATGGCCACCAAAAATGTTCATTCAACACAAAACAATCCAGAAGGCGGGGTTGAAAACGTTTTCCCACGATTATAAATATGATGTTGGTTAAGAAATTGGAGGAAGTGAAGCCGGAGTCTTTCTTCCCACAAATACTGTTTCTGAAGTCATTACAAGAGAAAATATTTAAGATACGAGAGATAAAATATAGTTAGAGCCCTGCTTTGAAAAGAACTGTTGGCTACTGTGGTTCAAAACTCCAAGTTTTGTGTTTATGATAACGAGTTTGAATTTAAGTTTTACCTCTGTAACCGTAAAACGTATTTACAGAAAAGAAGATCAAAAGAAGAATCACCAAAAGCAAAATATATTGACTACTGTACTCACAAAATAAATAAATTTCCCACTTATGTCGAGTGTCCTGTGATGTTATCCATGCTTGTAACGAGAATCCTGTCATCGTTTCAATCAACAAAGTTTTTCCTTTTGTTTTTAAATAAAAAGTACTAGTATCAAGGAATGAACAGTGATAAATTCTTAATCGCTTACATAACTACGAAATAGATGAATGAATTGGATAAGTTGGATGAGATATAGCCTCCACTGTGTTTAGCGCGTTAAGGTACGAACGTTTCATAATCTCTCTCTCTCTCTCTCTCTCTCTCTCTCTCTCTCTCTCTCTCTCTCTCTCTCTCTCTCACCCATGATGTCAGTAGCCGCTTGTCATTGATGTCATTGACGGGTAAAATGTCTCCGACTTATCTGTCTCTCTATCTCCACCCACTCCGCCACACACCTGTCTTGACCTCGTTCTCTCTCTCAATCGTTGGGTGGGAGTGCTTTCAGAAATATGAACACTACTAGGGTGCATTTCATTGATCGTGCCTTTTTCACGAATTACAAACTCACAACTTGACCAGAAAAAAATCTTAACTTGGGTATCGGCAGTAATATTTTCCAGTGCGTGTCTTAAATCCATGAGAAAACAAGATTTCTTTTAACAAGTGTCCTGACTTTGGGAAAAAGGGTACCCTTGTGTTATTCTTTCGTTCATTTACACTTGTTAAACATAGCATTTGATCAGGAAATATTCCGTTTATATTGCCGAAAAGACCCTTCAGCCGACCATAACTCAAGAGCAGCAAGAACTATCGGCAAATGTCTTAAATGTGCACCAATATCTGCGAACAAGAGTGTCTGCATGGGATTGCACATTTTAAAGAATAGGCGAGGTCAGCCCTAAAATCGTCAATGTCGAAAGTACATTGAATGAAGCGTGTTTTTGATGTGTTTGACATTACGCAGTGATGCTATCAAAGGCCACATTCCATCATGAGATTTGTAGGTCAGGAGGATACGGTTTTCAGGAGATATTGAAGTAAGTTCTTTTAACGACTTAATCTTTTCCTCTGTTCTAGGCAATGTATACCAGCCATAAACGAATTTTCCTCTACAATTTTCCATCATATTCATTATGAGAATAGTCTTTTTGTAATGACCAAATAAAAATTGTACAGCGATGCGGTTAGAATAAAACAGGTTCCATACGTTTCGACCTAAAGCAAGATCTTCCTGAGTGATAATGAAGAAAATTCACAGACACACATATGTTCCTATGGAAATGAAGATATGTCAATGAAAATAAATGCGGAACTTTTATTGTTTAGCATAATGCATTTGTCCATCTTAGTGAAATTATGCATTTTTAAGTCTCGTCAATACTCTTGCAAATCCGCAAGCGCCCTAGAAACTATCAAATGAAAATTGGTATACCCCGCCAAGAAGCTGGAAGTATACAATTTTGTTATCGTTGCTCGTCTGTCCTTCTGTGCATCCGTCCCTGACACATTGGTTACATTTTGAGCTGAGGTCAGCTTTACAGGCAATTTGAACCCCATGATCATCCATTGTTGTATCGGGCTTCCTCTTGGCAAGTCCAGAGCAGTTCTGAATGTTAGCCTTACCGATATTTCACGCTTTAAGGATTTCAGTTTGCGTTCATGGCAGTTACTCATTAATCATTGGTTTGCGAAATCAAGCCATATTGTACATGAATAGATCTTCTGAACAACACCATCGAACCAAAGGTAGGTAACTATGAGCTGTATTTCCCATTTCAATGGTTTTGAAGAAAAATCAAACATGTACGTTTCAGGTTAGACACCACCTTCGTTGTTTTTATAAATTTATATTGCATTACTTGCAAATTGAGAAGGATTTAAAAAAGATCTTACAACAACAACAACAACAACAACAACAATAATAATAATAATAATAATAATAATAATAATAATAATAATAATAATAATTTATACACCCCATTAAAGGCGACAAAGTATTTAAAAATATTATTCTTTTTCATCTTCTTTTTCTCATTTTTTCAACTCTGATTACCTCAGTTGTTTGTCTTAAACCTTTTCCACCATTTTATGATACATCCTAGTTGGACACAGTAAGTTCGGATGATCCATATTTTCTAGCCTTTCTTCATGTAGAAATTAAAATGTTTTTCTGTTTCTGAACATACCTTGAGACTCTGTATTCTGCACACAAATGCGTTATTTTAATTTGAAATGAACTTTCAATTGATACGCCTCTGGAATGACGTCATACATGAAAAACAAAAGAAATGAAGTCCAAGTCTTAATGCAATCTATAATTTTAACAAATTTAACTCGTCGTATATTTAAGCGTTACATTTTGGGGATTCAATGGGAGTACATTTTACTGGAGAAGCGTTTTTTATGTGTACATATTATTCTACAAACTTTAGGAAAACTAAACTTATTCACGATTCTTTCCATAATTTACGCAGTTGTGCACTTAAGTTGATTTCCCATCTACTGTTGACTAAAGGGTAATGCAGCACCGTGTCTGGATGAACTCTGATGAGTACAGCAATCACCCACAGAAAGACGGAACAGAGGGGAACACGTGTTCTCCTAGTACCTAGCTAGTTATTAATTTCTCTGTGTAAAATCAAAGACTCAGATTGTTTTTAGTTGATCTATTGTAGAATTATGTCATTTTAGTTATTTTGATTGTATCCGTTCACGCTTTGGTGTATTCCATAGCTCATACTGGCTTGATGTTGAATATCATCATAGTGACAATTTACAGTTTTCCTTAGTCACGTGTATGCATGATGGTACTAAAGGAAACGGTCATGAACACAAACTTTTGGTGGCACTCATACCTTTTAACAAGCAATAGCTATTTGCAATACGCATCTTCTTCACTAAAGGCGTCACTTGGGGGGTGGGGTGGGGTGCGGACCGCACGGGTGACGCCATCAGAGGAGGTGACACCAAAATGACTGTCTATAAAATTTTTGAATTTTTGTGCAGGAAGGAGGTCCATGGGGTGACACCATGAGTTCCCGCAAATGACTGTCTATAAAATTTTTGAATTTTTGTGCAGGAAGGCGGTCCATGGGGGTATCACCATGAGTTACTGCACTGGGTGACACCAACCCTAGTGACGCCACCCATAACATTTAGCCATCGTTTGGACTTTCTAAGTGGCATGTTCAAAAAAAAGATTGAAAATTTTATCTATGCTATCGTTTTTATGGTACTAAACGAAATTAATATTGAATTACATTTCGAGTGCAAACGATTCAAAGCTATCATAAGATGCCATACTATTGCTTCTTCTTCTTTTTCTTCTTCTGCCACTACTACTACTACTGCTACTGCTACTACTACTACTACTACTGTTGTTGTTGTTGCTAAAAATAATATAGTTTATTCAGGAATAAAAAGTTTTACTAAATTTCAGACTTAAAACTTCAGGTCCATCTAGAGCCTGTGCCAGTGAGCCACCCCCTCCCAATGGGCTAATTGAAAATTACACCTTTTTGGGGGCTTTAAAATCAGATCAGATGCTTTTAAGCCATTTTTTCCCAGGCGAAATAAACAACATTTCTTCATTTCAGTGTCTTATTGTTTTTGGGAAAAAAGTACAGTCGGCTCGTTGTGCTCCTGAACGAAAAAATAGCCTAGTGCCGTTGTCCGGTGTAGGTGAAACTTGCACCAGACTAGTTTTCATTCCTGGAGAAAAGGAGAAGGAGGTTAATAAACACTAGCAAATTATTTCTCTTGGGTAAAAATAATCATAAAGGGACTTTCATTGGAAGAAAATAGACTCAAAAGTATAGGGTTAGTGCGGTTAGAAGGGGGAAAGTCTTCTCTAGACCAATTTGTTTCCGAAGGAACATCGGCTAAAGGAATGGGGTTGGACTACCCTGGGAGGCTGGTTTAGTAGTTGCTTCTCCATTAAGCAATTTTAGTCAATCTACCGGATTTAGGGTTTCAGTTATCTTACACATGTCTGCTCTGTTTTGAGGTTTTAAAATCTAGACATTTCCAGCTGATACCCATATTATTCTGTTTAGTTGGAATTATACTTTGATAGGATTTGGGTAGGTTTAGATTTTCTCGTAAGTGCCTATTACTATATTGTGTGGTTTCTCTGTATCTGACACTAGCATTATTGTATATGATTAGGATGACAAAATGCACGCATACTAAATCAAGATGAATGTAAATACGTTAAGTTCTTTGACTTTATGAGACTCGGAAGGATATTTATGCTCGAACTGCAGTCAGAGAACTAGGTAGTTGTGTCTCAATATCCGCATATTATGATATAGTAGCAATAGTAAATGAGGTTTCTATCTCAGAGACCCCCTTCCCCCTCCAAAAGGCTTCTATGTTGACATTTTATCACCAGCCTTTTCTAGCTCAAAATAATGACTTTCACATGATAAGGTTTTGTTTTTTTCCTAGCACATTTCTGACCAAATATGTTTTGTCGGGGCCAGGGGGTCTCTTAGATAGAAACAGCTCATTTACTATTACTACTAACATAACCATATTTTATGATAATCTTTTTCATACATGCTGTCTCTCATTGGCAGAATATCTGTTAACATACTGTCAATAATACGAAACTCGTCCATATTATATTTTAGCCTCGCAAATAAGATCGTATCTGATCAAGTAATTTTTTATAAGTGATACTTGCTGTTTTACAAGCATTTTTTTTGGTCTAAAGTCGAGGCTCAATTTTCTTACACCTCACGTTCATACAAGTCTGTTTTATTTACCAAATCACCGTATTCTCTCTCTGTTTCATCAATAAACATTAATACCAAACTTATTTGATCCAACGTAAACTTTTTAAGGACAAGATCTTGTCTGATAATTGCGTATGCGACTAAGAAATTTTTTTGCATTACTTTTCGAAGTCTGTCTCGTTCAATTGTGAGAAGAACGATAACAGAAGCTACTTTTAACATCAATTTTTCATATGCTTTCGTGAATAATTTATCAACTTCAGTGTAATAACCTCGTAATGACAATCGTCTAAAGCGTTGGAGCGATGGAAGTGGAATATCATATTATTCACTGATGTCGTAGTAAAAATCAATCTTTTCTTCCAACCTTATTGATTCGAATTCTTCAAAAAACTTTTCTAGCTCAACATCATCGAAATTATCGATTTCATTGTAAAGATTTCTGATTATCTTTAGAGATCTGGTAACAATAATCGGATCGAATTTAGTTATTTTACGTATCATTGGTAAAATTGCGTTCGAGTACGCTTTGATTATTAACGTGGTATCCAATGTTATACTAGCGATATCAAGTAGGGTTTATTTGTCGTGGTAGTACATACCGAGATGTCTAAATAACTGTCGTATAACTTTATGTTTTTTCCTAATTTTAATTTCTTAGCCTCCGCTAGTTTGTTGTGATGATCATGATTATCGTTTATTTGTTTTTCTTCCTGAGCTCTTCCACCATAAGATTTTACTTTTATCAGATTTGATCAAATTATTATAAAAATATTTTCCCTGTCAAGCTCAAGCAATCTTCTTTTTAGCAGGATTTCAACTTGTTTTTGTTTTTCTAGACAATCGTCAGGATGACAGTATCTGTCTATAATACCAAGTTTCGTATTGCTTCTACTAATTGTGGTCCTCGCATATGCATAACGCGAGCAAAATATTTTTGATATTCTAATAATACTGGATTGTTTATTAAATCAAAATCAATTTGTTTCATAAATTGGATTCTATTTCTCACTTGTAATTCGTATCTATCACCTCTTCCACTACTAACATCTTTGTTGGGGTTAAAAATATTATCATAAAAGTCTCTCGCAACGGTTATAATTGGTGGTTCTGACATTATTTTATAGCATTAGATTAAATTTGATCATTGAGTGTGTATATTTGAAATGCTGTCAATCCTGGAAACGGACTTTCAGCAGCGACAACTTAAACTAGAAAGTACAAGTACTTGTTAACGGTCTTTTCTGTCGGAATTGTAAAATATTGTGTTGTTGAAATATACGTGCTCTCTGTGCTATATAATGTTGCCCAGTTGATATCATCGTTTGATCCTTCCAATCGCCAATTATAAATTCGACCAACACTAGAGTTTAATCGACTGCGTAAATGAAATTGCCAAATAGCGACTGCATTGGGACATTTAATTTTAATTTAAACGTTTTCAACGTCTCCGTTAGTAGTCCATTCTTGTCTATCAGAGAAGGCGTAATGAGGATAATTTTCAGGATAATATGACGATGCGCTTACCTCAAACCCAATTCGGTTATCATTTGCCTTAAAAAGTGTTGGAATATACCCAATATTGTTTTTGGTTCGTTTTGCAGCACTTGACAGACGATCAACATACGCTTTATTTGTCAGATCATTAGGGTTAACTGGAACATATGTCGTCGTTATTTTATTGTTTCTCATATTTATGTTACCTGGCATTGGTCCACCAGATCGTTTTAAATACGGGGTGAGTTCTTCTTTTAACTGAGCGTAACTAATAGCATCGGTCTCATTAGCTGGTGGCGAGGTTGTCGGTAATCCAGTTATTTTTTAATTATCGCTCATTACAAGGTAACCTGTCATTGTGTCGCCGGTCTTATTAAGCTTGTTATCGTCAACAGATTTTAGTTGCGCATAACTTACAGCTTGTGTATTATCAACATTTGCTGGTGGATACGCAGTTTCCAGCCCAATAATTTTTTTACTCGACATATTAATATTACCTGTGACCGTTCCACCTGTTTTATCAAGCTTGTTATCCACGTACTTCAACTGTAAATAACTTACCGCTTGGGTTTGATTTAAGTTTGCTGGTAGATACGCGGTTTCCAAATTTTTTATTTTTCTCCTGACATATCCAAGTTACCGCTTAAAGTTCCTCCTGTCAGTGATAGTTTGTTATTATCGATCATTCTTAGTTCTGAGTAACCTACCGCTTGAGTAAGATCGACCTTTGGTGGCGGATAATCTACTTCTAAAACAAGAACTCGCTGATTTGACATCAATAAATGACCTGTCATTATGTTGCCGGTTTTCTCACTAATGATGACGTATCAGTTATTATTGGTTGGTCTCCCGTAAGTGCTCTTCCAAACTTTGTATAATAACTCATATTATATAAAATATATAACATAAAATTATATAACAATAATGGCGACGATATTAAATTTTGATACCGAACGATTAATCAGGCATAAGCATAATAACGACCTTCCAGATTGTCATTATCTTATTGTTGATCGTACATGCTCTGGCAAAATAAATTTATTATTAAATCTCTTACTCAACGATAACTTTAATTACGATAAGGTATATATTTACACAATTAACCCACAACAGGATAAATACGAATTATTGAGCGAGTACAATGATAAACTTCGTGATGAGCTTGACGCTGGCGATGATATATTTTTAATAAAACAACCAGAAGAATTAATTCCAGTTGACGAACTTGATTGGTTCGAGCATAAAATAATTGTATTTGACGATATTCCGTTAAACAATGAGGAGATGAATAAGATTAGGTCGCATTTTTCATTATCGCGTAACAAAAAATGTAATTCGATTTATCTCGCGCAAGAGTTTCACAACGTTGACAGATGTATTAGGCAAAATACGGGATGTTTTATACTGTTTCCAGGGCTAGATAATGTTGATGTGAGAAATATTGCAAACGAGCAATGTGGTGATGTAACAAAAGATAAATTTATTGAATTATATCATCAAGCAACCAAAGATAACTACAATATCTTTTTATTTGATAAACTAGCGGGTGATCCAGCTAGATGTTTCGTTGTTGTATCGACACATTTCTGTAGACGAATTTTATACAGCGTATAAGAAAATAAACAATGGACAAACATCAACAAAAAATTGAATTACTAAAGAAGTTCATTAAAACTCGAGTTGCTTTTAAGAAAAAAAGTGAAAAAAGCTCGTCAAGGACAGCGCGCTGTAGAAGAAGAAACCACCAAATTGTTTTAAGCCAATTACTGAAGCTGTACTTGGTAAGCAACCAGAAGTATCAACAATATCTGCAGAAGAACTAAAAAAAGTACAAGAAAAAGGTTTGTTGGGGCAGTTAAAAGAACAGCAAGAGGCACAGGCGGAGGAAACAGTTAAAAAGTCGCTGAAACAATGGAAGAAAAACGTAAAATACAAGAGGTAATTGATTACATTAGCAGACAAAAAGATGGTAATATACCTGCTGAACGTACAAGAGAATTTGCTGAAGTAATTATGAAAAGAGATTTTCAAAAATTAGTAAGTATGGCGAAGGAAGATATTTCTACTGGTGTTTTCAGAGGTTTTGTCGAGTTTCTTGTTAAAGAATTAGAGCTTGATAACATTCAAAACATAAGAAAATGGACAAAAGATGAGTATACAAAGTTTACTAAAGTATTAAATCGTATTATTGGAAGAGGAAACACCGCGTATCAAATTTTAGGATATGACTATGATGAAGATCGGTATTTGTTGAAAAATTTTAATAAAATGCGTAATGGAGTAATTGCATCAGTTGTGCTTGAAGCTCTAAAACAATACCGAACTCGTAAAGAAGAATATAAACGAAATGTTTGCGCCGTGCTTGGAAGATTTGAAAGAAACCGTAACAAAATTGAGGTTGATCGAAGACTCGGTTTTGGTGTCCGAGTTTTTACATCAAACGCTGAACTGGTTTACAGACTTATATTATTAATAACAACAAAAGAGGATGGTAATGAAAGTACTGAAATCGACAACGAAATTATTGATATACTGGATCATCTTAGATCGAGCGGATTACTAACATCATCCGAAGACAAAATTTTACACAGCGATCTTATCTAACAACATTGATATAATGTCAACAACATTATTACTCGACTCGTCACAAATAACGAGTGACAGCGCAAACTTTTCTGTCCACTATAATCCGCCAATAATACTAGATCCTGGTAGACAGTACGAAATCGGATTAATTTCTGCTACAGTATGGCATTCTATGGCAAATGTAAAATTAAAAGTCAATGACGACTTTACATTTAATTCTGGTGATTGGGTATCAGTTAGAATACCACAAGGAGCGTATAATGTGACTGATCTCAACAAAACGATAAGAGAGCTGATAGCAAAATACACTGCAGTAGACAATTTTGAATTAACTCCAAATTATAATACGCTACGAGCCAGAATCACATTAAAAAATAATTTGATAATCGATTTCTCACCAGCGGCTAGTATCGCATCATTATTAGACTTTAAAAGCCAACAATATGGCAGTATGGCAGAACAAAGTGTATCATATGATGGTGATCTGCCTGTCAACATAACACAAGTGAACACAATATTAATCAATTGCTCTATTGCACCAGGGCCTTATTCAGCTTTAGGAAGCAAGGGTCAAACAATCTATAGTTTTTCGCCAGATGTCACACCTGGGTCACTGATGTAAATTACTCCTCGACAAATAATATACTATCCGATTACTCCTGAAAATCAAATGACCAGCATAACAATGCAACTAACAGATCAATCAGGACGACAAATAGATCTTAACAATGAAATTGTCACGTATTACTTACACTTACTCAACGCGTAAGCGCGTAATTACGTAGTTGTCGGCGTAAATTTTGTAAACCTAATTTAATAACAAGATGAGACAAAGAAAAGTTTATAGAAGAAAAATTGTGGGTGGATATTTTGGAAATATATTTACAAAAATAGCTGAAAATACCCCAGGAATTGCGCGTAAAGTAGCACCAATTGCACATGGCGCAGGTAAAGCTATTGCTAGCACTGCTGACACCGCAGTAGGACAAAAGATCGCTGACAAAATTAAAGGCAGCCCGCCTTCAAACGGTGAAATAAAACTAGCAATATCAGATATTACACCAACAAAAGAAACAGAACGAGCTATGATAGCTACAACAAAAAAAAATTATTGTCACCACGTGGTGAAGTGGTAATAATCAAACGTAAAGAAAACAAGACAAATAATGCCTGCTACTTTTTAGTTGCTGCAATTTCTGTTTGCCACACAATTTTGTGTGGATTATAAAATAAATAATGTCAGTTAAAAATTATCTCGATCTTGCCGAAGAACATGATACCGACGACACAGTGACAGAATTCGAGTATGTCAAGTATCTCGACGAAAACTAAAACGAACCAAATAAAACTGGCGTCAGAACTTTTAATACAAGAGACGAGGACGTGTTTCTTTTACCGCACAAGGCGGTGTTAGAAGTGCGTGGTCAATTACTAACTGTGATAGGCGGTGATATTACAGCTGGTGCAGAAATTGCACTTGTCAATAACGGTTGGAGTTTATTTAAAAGCGCACGGTACCAACTGGTCAATCAGACCGTGGAAAATATTTCAATGCACTTGCCTATAGCAAGTAAAATACTTAACATCGTCTCGTTCAGCGATGATTATTCGAGATAGGTGGCCACAAATATGATGTGGTTTAAAGAGACCGTATTTGGGACAGCTGTTTCAAGCGAGTTTCGTACTGGTGATGGCGCTTCTGGCCCAGATAACAATAATTTAGTCGTTAATCCCGCTGATAATGCAGTTGCTCATATTGGAAACGCAATAAGATTAGCCGTTACAAATATACGACAACATTAATACAATGAGGGATATGCCAGACGAAAAGCATTTGCCGCCAAATCTCGCCAAATAACAAGGATGCTTCCGTTAAGCACAATATTTGGATTTTGCGTGAATATAACAAAGTTTTTCGCGGAATAAAACATACACTTATTTTCAGCAAAACAGAATTTACCAAACAGCAATTCCTAACGCAACTGATTACACTGGCGTGTTACAACTACGTCTAGCGAACAATTACCTCGACATTTGTTCCTTGTATTTCAGCGACAGGCACATCGTAATGATCAGGAAATGAACAACTCCGTATTTGATAACCCAGAGGTCAGACGAATCTTTGTTAGAGTAAATTCTAGACAATATCCCAACCGTGCAATCGAATACAATTTAGCTGTAGACGCCACCAGAAACATATCTCGGCCGTACGTGTACCTTATGGAGGCTATGCAAAAATATCAGGACGCGGACAGTGGGTCTCAGATATCAGTAGAGGAATTTCGATCACTGTATCCTATCTTTTATTTTGACATATCAAAGCATTCCGAACGAGTTATTAGATCGACTGTTGATACTGAGATCACTTGGTCGCTTGGCGTGCTGCCAGCCGAACAATATAACGTATATGCGCTAGTTGTCAGTGATAGATTCTTAAAATTGATGCGACCAAGGGAAGGATGACTGTCCTAGTGTGAGTATTGTGTGACAACAAGTATACAATGAAAACGGAATACACAACCAGAGAAATATACCTAACGCCCGGCCAAATTAAAAATTTATCAGCAGCGGTTGCCAAACGTAATTCTGTCTCTCTAATGATATCCCCAGAGACTGACAAAGTCGCCGAAGTGAAAGTAATGTTGACGGAACAGCAAATCAATAAACTCGATTGGGGAAAACAGTTTGTTCTCAAACTGTCTGTTGCACAAATAACAGCGATGTCAAAACACGGCAGATTTTTTTGACCAGCATTTTCTGTAATAGCTAGTGTAATACCAAAAATTTTGCCTGTACTAGGAACACTTGGACTAGCGCTTGCGTCAGGGGCAGTATCTGGAGCAACTAAAAGAGCGATATCAGGCGATGGAATCGCTGGAGGGGGTATCAAACAAATTTATCGTGACAATGTTACAACGTGACAAACACCAGCTAACGGAATCGAAAAGTCAGGTAATGACAGTTATTTACTTATCGATTTTCCAAGCGGGGTCACGTAGTTTTATGTAACAATAAATAATAAAATGACAGCCAAAGCGACAAAATCTAAAAAAAAAAAAAAGAAAGAAAACGACGACGAAGCGTCATCGAGCGCGGACGACAAAGTCATCCAGAGCAAATAAACGAGGAGGAATTATTCCTTTCGCTCAACTTCTAGCGGGGTTAGCAGGCAGTCTAATTCCAAATCTGCTAGGGATAGGACGTGGAATGACTCTACCAGGTACCAGAAGCCGTTGACGACGTCTGCCACGTTGACAACGCCTGTCGCGTTGAGTGATTTTGATATAATTGAAAAATTGAATGACATTGTCGGATTTAGCGGAGTGTATTCTGAGGACGAATTAGATAATCTACCAGCAGCGGTTCGTGTATTGTAAACATACAAAACTTTAATAATGGATCTGGCACCCACTGGGTTGCTGTCTGCGATAATAATTATTTGATTCGTTGGGACTTCCTCTGTGTGAGCTTATAAAAAATAAATTTTTATAAAATTTAAAAAAATAAATTACTCGTCTAATCAACTACAGCCGGTTGGAACATCCGCCTGTGGTTATTATTGCATTATGTTTATCCGACAGATGTCCCGGAGTGAAAACTCCGGAGATCCTGATTTTTAAGTTTATTTTACAATTTGACCAGTAACCTTCTCAAGCAAATGATGAGATTGCAATTGATTTTATCGAAACTTAAAAGTATAAAAATGTCAACATACTGCCTCAAATGTAAAACTAAAACAGATAATAAAGATGAGACAACGGATAAAACAAAAAATAATAGAACGATGTTAAAAAGCATTCGCGCTGTCTGTGGTAGAAAAAAAGTATGTTTCTGAAATCGACATCTACGATGAAATCGTTGGGAGCCGGAGTTATTTTAGTAGATGATTAATTGAAGAAGGTAAATATTTTTTGGTCCGATTTCTTATTTTTTGAGGGTCAAACCTCGAGGGATTTTATACTTGATTGTTAAGATTTTTTGATAAATTTCACAATTTTCTGCTAAACATTTATCAAAATCGACAAAAAACAGATACAAAATCAGCTAAAATAAGAAATTTTGACTAAAAATAAGACATTTTGACTAAAGTTTTTCATTTTTATCAAAAAATCTTACAAATCAAATATAAAATCCCTCGAGGTTTGACCCTCAAAAAAAATAAGAAATCGGACTGATTTTCTCTGATTTTTTTAAAAACCATTTTCCCTTAAAAAAAAACATGTAAAATTAGTTAGAAAACAAATAATTGACCAAAACCTACCAAATTTCACAGAATTCTTTAGATGTTATATTAATATTGTTTTTGCTGACAAATATTTTGTCGACTATTAAACAATAAAATAAAATGAAATGTAATTGTGATTGTGATAAAGATTTTTGTATCGAACAAAATAAAATTATTACCTACTGTCAATCGTGCAATCGCCGTGAGGTAATTGGCAGCGGTATTGATATCCACAAATTTATTGGAAAATTACCTAGACCAAAAGGAGGGTGGACATTGCCTGGCCACAAATATACCGGGCCGTACAATCCATTAAACAAACTGTTGGATGAAAACGATAATCCATTACCAGGACAAGAGCCTTATAATCAAGTTGATGCAATAGCAATGCGTCATGATATTTGTTATCGTGATATAGAGCGTACTGATAAGTTCGGGCAGAGAACTCAAAATCAGACTGTGATAGGTAATTTTAGATGAACTACATGATATGAAACCTGTAAATGTTAGAGAACGATTTGATAGAAAGTTAGTTCAAGGAATGATAGGAACAAAATATATGTTAGGGCTTGGAAAAGAATTGTATGATGATCTGGTATCAGAGCTACATAGACCTAAAAAAAAAAACCGTTTCCATGACGTTAGTTTGTCGTAAATGCCGTTGACGATATCTGGGCAATAGATTTAGTACACATCTCAAATCCTGCTAAGTTTAATGATAATAAGAAATATTTGTTTAACGTTGTTAACGTTTTAAGTAAGTACGCGTTTAGTGTACCCGTTTCGGATAAATCAGGAAAATCGATGAATGATGCGTTAAAACATAATAACAAGTACGGAAAGAAAACCAAATAAAATTTGGACTGATCAGGGAGCGGAGTTTTTTTTATAAAAAATTTGAGCAATTTTTGGAACAAAATAACATAAAAAAAATGTTACAGGAAACGAGGGGAAAAGCGTTATCGTTGAAAGATTCAACGGCACACTAAACGAGCTGATACATAAACATTAGACAGCTAAAACACAAACAGGTATATTGACGATCTTTCACAAATTCTTGACAAATATAATAACACAAAACATCGAACCCTTTCCGCCAAGGAAAGGAAAATGTCACCAAATGATGCAATTAAAAAACCAATATTGGCAAATGAAAATATATACCGGCGACATAAATTTAAAGTCGGTGATAGAACTCGAATTTCGTTAACAAAAAAGTATTTGAAAAAGGATTTACCCCAAACTGGACTGAAGAAGTATTTATAGTTGATAAAGTTTTAATGATAATACATATAACATACGCGCTAAAGGATCTAGCAGGTGAGCGTGTAATTAGTAGTTTTACGAACAAGAACTACAAAAAAGCTGAACAAGATGTTTCCGTTATCGAACGAATAATTAAAAAGCGTGGTAATAAAAGCCTTGTCAAGTGGCGCGGTTATAGCGATAAATTTAATAGTTGGGTACCAACCAAACAAATTATGAAACAATGTTTTTGTAGATTTCCTGGTACTTACGTTTGACAGATTTACATTTAATTGGCTCACATAACGATATCAAATATCGTCTGCAATCGTCAGAAATCGTCATTAGGTTAAATATCTTGACAAATATAAAATCGAATTTTATATTTTTCTGTCGGTCTGGAATTCTAATGTTTAAAAAGGGTTTTATGAGCCGCCAAAACGACTGATTTTCATCTACTGTAAAACTAAATTTCAAAATTTTCTTTGTGATATGATATTTTACATTATATCTGCCGGTTGTCGGTCTGCTGTAATTTTTTTTTACCAACACCTACAATCTCGTTTTGTTCGTCGTCGTTGTTAAGTAGAATGTCATCCTTTGTGTAATCAACCGAGTTGTGTTTATCTACGACTGTAGCATCTCGTGCTGTAAAATTATTATCCGCGATTATATCAGCAAGTCGTTTCATCAAGTCCATATTATAATATATTTTTATCAAATTAATAATAATAAGATGACTAACGAGATAAAATATCATCAGAAAGTTAATATATTAAATTATGGAGAATTAGCCGAGGCAGTGCGAAAATGTTTGTCGGGGTATAGTTATTATTCTGTTGACGTTATTATTATGCAGTGTGATTCTAATAAGATTCTTCTAACAGCGGCAGACAACTAAAAAAAAAATGAACTTAATGACAGAACATTTATTACACTAAAATTTAACAAAGATGATGTTTTAATGTTTGCTCATAATTGTCTTACCAAAACTGAGCTAGAAAATATAATTAATCGTCATATTTGAAGACGATTCTGTCAAATGTTGATTGTGATGTTGCTGATTTTGTTACCCCGTCTGCAACATATTTTATTGTTACCGGATTTATCTTGTAGTGTCTTGCAGCAGCTGAAATTGGTTTGAATTTTAGTTCCTCATCTGTACTAATGTTATATGATATTATGGGTTTAGGAGGACATCTGAAATTAATACCACCGCTTCGTCCTCGTCTGCTATTTTCTTTAGGCGTGACAAGTTCGAAGTTTTCTAGACGATAGTCTGTTTTAATACCGTTGACATGGTCTATTACTAAGCCATCAGGTATATGTCCGTTAAAAGTTTCGTAAACAAAACGATGGCTGTAATAATTAACTTCATCTGTTTTACTTCTTCGAACTTTTATTCTAAGATAACCACCGTTGTTTATAAAAGCAACAATTGTTTTCGTTTGGATATTTCGAATAATTCCATTATCATTTGCCTCGTAAAAATCAAAAACTGGATGAGGCTGAAATTCATTTTGTAAAGACAAGTTTTCAATGTTATCATCAATAACCGCGCCGTTGACATGATATACTCGCTGTCCAGCTGGTATGTCTCCGCAAAACAAAGTGTAAATAAAATCTTTCTTCAACATTTCAGTTCTCTAAGCATTATCACCTTTAACACTGATTTTATAACCCGCTGGCGTTGCTTTACCAAACGGTTGTCCGTATTCGACGTGAATCACCGACCCTAACATATTTCCCGCGTATAAGTTATATTTGGGATGAAAATAGTTGTGCTCTTGCTCGCTTGCGAGATTCCGTGTCATTATACTATAAGCATTTTTATATCTCTAATTGATTGTTCAACTAGCGCATGCGCATTGTGCAGTGAGATATTGATCGAATAATCAATTAGAAATATAATATTACATTATATAACAAAGCTGAAATTGCGAGATATAGCCAAAAAGAGCCTTATAGGAGAACCTACAAAAATAGCCACTGCTTTTGCACGATTTGACAACAGCTATCGGTTTGATAATCAAAATGTTTTAGTAAATTTTAACAAATTTGTTTCATCTTTTGCATACAATTGTAACGAGAGAACTTGCAGTGCATAGAAGTATCAAGCCAATAGTGCAGTATCATGTTATTTTATCAAAGTTACATGCACTTCAAAAAGATATACTTGAAAATGTAGATTTCATCAACGAGATTGCTGAACCATATTTAACAGATAAATCACGAAAAATATTAGCTGGAACAAATATTTCCTCAGTCGCCGATGAAATACATCAGGAAATAAATAAAAAAAGTGGCGGAATTTACTGTATCAGGATCAGGTTGGAAATTTGAAATGATAAAAGAAGTTTTATTTCACACAGCGAGATATAACGTACTTCGCGGTAGTTCTTACGTTGATCTACCTCAAAAAATTAAAAACAAAAAATGTTGCATAGACGTAAAAATCTTTAATAACAGATTTCCAGTGGGCTATTCTTTCTGCGATGTTTCCAGCAGAAAAAAATGCTGATGGCGTTGACAAGTATTTTAGTCATGTATCAAAATTATATTTTAATGGCATTTACTTTCCAGAAACAGATCATCAAATACCAAAGTTTGAAAAGCAAATTAATATTTCAGTTAATTTATTTGGTCTTGACGAGCGTGATAATGTTTATCCAAAGTATATTTCAGAAAAAGCTTCGCAATCGACAATAAACTTGCTGTTTTATAGGAATCATTACGTTTGGATAAAAACTTTAACGGCCTATTTGGCAGACAATATAATAAAGATAAAAATAAGAAATATTTCTGCTACCGTTGTTTACAAGGTTTTTCTAAAGATAAAAAAAACTGCAAGATAATCTTAAATACTGTGTTAATGTTCAAAGAATAACAATTCCAGGAGAAAAAGAAAAAGTATTAAAATTTAAAAATTATAATCAAAAATTAAATATTCCGTTTGTTATTTATGCTGATTTCGAATGTCTACTTGTTCCTGTGGCAGGCGCAGAAAATGATCCAAATAAATCAAGCACCAGAAAAATACAACAACATGTTCCCTGTGGAGCAGCTTATAAAGTAATTTGTTGCGCTAACGATAATTTTTCAAGTCCAATAAAATTGTACAGAGGTAAAAGTCCTGCCGTGTGGTTACTAAAAAATTTAATAGATGATGTTAATAAAATTTGCAACAGATTATCTAAAACAGCTCCAATAAAAATAAGATCCAAACAACAACTTGATTTTGATAAGGCAGTTAATTGTCATATCTGCGAGAAACCTCTACCTGAACAAAGTTCAGGCGATAAAGTGCGCGATCACTGCCATCTAACCGGCCAATATCGCGGAGCAGCACATAATAATTGTAATTTGAAATTTCATGCGCCAGATTTTATTCCTGTCATTTAACATAATTTTCGTGGTTATGATAGTCATATTATTGTCGAAGCATTTGGCGATGAGAAAATTAAATCTAAACTAAAATTAAACAATATAATTAAATGTATTCCAAACAATTTTGAGAAGTATATATCAGTTACGCTTGGTAAATTACGTTTTATCGACAATCTGCAATTTATGGCAGCATCATTAGACGAGCTTGTAAAAGGTTGTAGCAGTTTCAATAATTTAAAAAGTTGCTTTGGTGGAGACTACATAGATCTGACAAAGAAAGGTGTCTTTCCATATGAGTATCTCGACGACTGGAGTAGATTTGATGAAACTTCTCTTCCCGACAAAGATAAATTTTACTCGCAGCTAAAAAATGAAATTATTACAGCTGTCGATTACAAATACGCACAAGATTTTTGGAATAAATTTAGTTGTAAGACACTTGGTGATTATCGTGATTTATATTTGAAAACAGATGTATTATTACTAGTAGATGTTTTCGAGAGTTTTCGTAAAGTTAGTCATGAAACTTATGGATTAGATCCGTGTTGGTATTATTCTGCGCCAGGATTGTCATGGGATGCTCTGCTAAAAACAAGTAAGGTAGAATTGGATCTCTTGACAGATGTTGATATTTTTAATTTTATTGAGAAAGGATTTCGCGGTGGAATTAGTGTTATAACAAAAATTATGCGGTAGCTAATAATAAATATCTGAAACATTACGATAAAAATTTACCGTCAAATTATATTATTTACCTAGGTCAAAATAATTTGTATCGTTATGCAATGTCAGAGCTAATGCCGTGCAATGGATTTCATTGGATAACTCCAGATCAATTTCTTAAAGAAACTGAAAAATCTCTCAGAAAATGTCAGTTATTTTGTTGAACTTGATCTCGATTATCCTAGTTCGTTACATGATCTACATAACGACTATCCGTTTTGTGCAGAGTCAATGATGATCGATTATAGTTTATTATCGCCTGAACAACAGGCAATGACAACAGCACAAAATTCGATTATTAATAAGCTAGCTCCAAATTTGTTAAATAAAAGAAATTACGTGATCCATTACAAAAATTTAAAACAAGCAGTAGGTGCTGGACTAATTCTGAGAAAAGTTCATCGTATGTTAAAATTTAATCAATCACGGTGGATGGCAGATTATATTGATTTAAATACCAAAGGTCGTGCTATTGCTAAGACCGACTTTGAGAAAACCTTTTTCAAGTTAATGAACAATTCCGTGTTCGGTAAGAGGATGGAAAATATCAGAAGGCGAGTCAATATTGAAATTGTAAATGATATAAATCGCAAAAATAAATTAGTCAACGATGACGGTTTTGTCAGTATGAAAATATTTAATGAAAATCTTGTTGCAATACAGCGCCGAAAAAGAAATTTAAAGTTAAATAAACCGATTTATGTTGGTGCAGCTGTACTTGATAGGTCAAAATGGCTAATGTATGACGTTCACTATAATTTTACCAAAATGCAGTGGGCAAGTTCGGAGTTGCTATTTACTGATACGGATTCACTTGTTTATAACATAAAATGTGAGGATGTTTATCAAGAGATGTATAATAATAAAAATTTATTTGATTTATCGGATTATCCAAAAAGTAGTGGATTTCATGATGATGCAAATAAAAATGACATCGGCAAGATGAAAGATGAATTTATGTTTGTGCCAGTTAGGGAATTTGTTGGACTAAGAAGAAAAATGTACGCCGTAATTTTAGGTGACAATAAACTGACAAAAAAATCAAAAGGTATTCCTCGCGGTTATGTAATAATGTGCATGAAATTTGCTGATTTTAAAGTAGCGCTAAACACCTACACTAATTTTATTAAAACAAATTTTATCAGAACAAATCATCACAAACTTGAAACAGATACAATTGTAAAACGTGGACTAAGGAATTTGATGATAAGAGATATTGCGAGGACGGAATTAATACGTTAGCTATTGGACACTACGCATATTAACATTTTGTCTAAGCTTTATAAATAACTTTCGAAAATTTAACATTAGCCGATGGAGTTAGTAGCAAAATTAAAAAAATAATGGTCAATGGCCAGCAATTATCAGTTGAATTTAATGATGAAATTTCAGGTATTTGTTTTAGTAAATTTGATAAAATAAACTCTCGCTTATTAAATCAGATAACAGCAAATATTTTGATTATCTTGAAAAGTTGAGAGATGAGCTTATGCTGATATACGATACTCTTCATGATCCGATAAGTCAGGAAAAATACACAAAAATGAATAGTGACCTGAACCTGTCGAAGGTTTTTGCAAAAGGTGGTAAGTATATTCTAATCAGGATAGCAGTGAAAGAGTTATTTGAATGTTATCGAAAAGTAAGCAGAAAAATTAAATTTTATTTGTATAAACACGATAGTAAATTATTCCTGATATCTACTGTCGATACATTAATAATAGGTGAGGAGGTTCTTTAAAGGGAGATAACTCAGTCTGTCTTCATTGTATTTTAAACGGAGATAACTCTGTCTGTCTTTCTTGTATTTTGAAGGGAGAAACTGTTTGTCTATCTTGCATTTTGAAGGGATATAACTCTGTTTGTCTCCCTTGCATTTTGTTTATAAATAATTATATTTTTATTTACTGATAAATAATATTCTTGTTGTTTTTTTTAAGAGAAACACTATCTTTGTTTTTATGATTTTGTTAAGTTTCTTGCTTCTTTCAGTTTTTTCAGAGATAATAATTAATATAAAAAGAAAAATACAACAATGAATTAGCCACGCCTATTGAGTAAGCTGCTTTTAGATTTCCAAGTATTGGTCAAGTTATATACAATACAACCCTTATCTAGTTTGGGGTTGCTCCCTAAAATTGTTCTAAACTTCAACAGACAAAAAGCACATTCTTCCACGATGTCACCACGTGGTGGTGCACTTTTTGCATCAACCCGGGGTTGATTGGGGGGGGGGGTGAGTTTGCAGAAATCTGTTGAAGGACCCCGTGTTATATTTTTGAGTCATTACAACAGCAGTAATAGTAAATGAGCTGTTTCTATCTCTGAGACCCCCTTTTGTCAGAAATATACGCTAGAAAACCTTATTATGTGAAAGTCATTATTTGAGCTAGAGAAGGCTGGTGATAAAATGTCAACATAGAAGTGTTTTGGAGGGGGAAAGGGGGTCTCTGAGATAGAAACCTCATCTACTATTACTACTGATATTGTCAAAAGTCAACTTAATATCCTACAACTAAGCTTAGACACTCAGATCCTATCTTTATAGAGTGAATTTAGTTAACATCTTTATAGAGTGAACTTAGTTAACATCTTTATAGAGTGAACTTAGTTAACATCTTTATAGAGTGAACTTAGTTAACATCTTTATAGAGTGAACTTAGGTTAACATCTTTATAGAGTGAATTTAGTTAACATCTTTATAGAGTGAACTTAGTTAACATCTTTATAGAGTGAATTTAGTTATCATCTTTATAGAGTGAATTTAGTTAACTCTCCCATGCATGCATGCGGTAATGACAATGGATATGGCAAGGCAAGCATTTTTTTTTTTTCTATGGCCCTTATTTAAGATCCAAAGAGCTTTCGTTCGATCTTTTTTAAAGCATACGTTATGTAACTCTGGATTTCGTACTGGAAGGTGTAGTCGAACTAAGAAAAGAAACAAAGTCTGTCATACTCTCACATGTTAAAAAATATCCAAAAAACTGGACGTTTTTAATACTCTCATTAATATTCAAAGTAACAAATTTGTAAGCAATAAAATGGACGAAAGTCCTCTCTCACTCTCTCATTAATTGCTTAGTTACTTAACTACATTCCTATGTTCTCTTTCCTTTTGAAACATTTCGTGTCCTTTAATATACAAAATTGTGTACCTTATTTTTTGGACGTACTTTAATTTGTTTTTAAAATGAATGCCATCTTTGGGTCATGTTTGCATTTTTAGGAAAAGGACCTCTATGTTAGACAATCCGTGTTCAATCCCATATTGTTTAATAAAGCGACAATAAAGTTTCATTATCATTAAAGACTGGCCTTGACATTCACTTCAAAATGGAAAATAATTACTATGACAGTGTATAATGTAAAATAAATTATCGCAAGCTGGAAGAAATTATGAGTAGTTATGTAATAAAACAGTGCGGGACATATAAGCGCTAAATAATCTCTCTCTCTCTCTCTCTCTCTCTCTCTCTCTCTCTCTCGTGAGGATAAGTCTTGGTCAGTCAAGGTAGATGTTGCCTTATTTTAAATCCAAATAAGAGCATGTTATTTATTTACCTAAATACGCTTTTAATGCTACATCTTCCACTGAAACCATATGTCATATGGTCATATTTAATGTTCAATTCCCATAGATTCGCATGCCATCATACCTAATGTTAGATTCCCATTGATCCTCAAATGATCATGCTGAATGTTAAAGTCCCAAAGATTCCCATATACTTTAATTCGCGGGCCCTCAATCCCATATCATCCCCCATAACTATTTACATGTTTATACTAGAAATCTAACTGATATACAAAACATACGCCGTGTTCATTTGTCAAAATCAAAATGAATTTGAAATAAATATATTTCCAAATTTAACTAATAGAAAAGTTGCAAAAGTTTTGATCATTATTTATTTATTTAACAAAGTATTGATAGGGGTTTGAGATGCAAATATCGGCATTCAGAACGGATAAGAATAGAAGACGTTACCATAATTCATTGATTAGGTGTGTGAGTGATTTGAATTTTTAACGTAGCTTTAAAAAATGTTCAGTCATCGCTACGATGTGGCAGTTTATAGAGATTTCTAGCACCGGAGCATCATGCGGAAGATATGTGGCATCATGCCCCACCCGGTCACATTATCCTGACCAGTCCTAACACTAACCTCTTAATCCTGAGCGCCAAACGAGGCACCTGTTAGTACCATTTGTATAAGTCTTTGGTATGACTGGGCCGGGGTTCGAACACGTGACCTCCCGGATCCGAAGCGGACGCTCTAACCACTTAGGCCACAGTAACAGTTAATTCATTTATTTGTGCTATTTTTCATTTCTCTAAATTATTCATTTAATATATTGTATATACTTTAAGTAATAATTATCTCAATTTCATGACAATTGTAGTGTATAAAAATATATAATCTACATCGTATAAAAAATTATGAAGATCGAGTTTCCCAACCTAATTTTTATTTCAAAGTTCATTTAAAAATAATGAAATGAAAAAAAATAATATAACCATATGCTTTAATTTCTGCAGGTTCGCCCACAAATTGACACTAAAAATTTAAACCTCGTTATGTTTTACGTCAGGTATATTAAATACACTGTTCACATAATATTTCCGAGTAACATATTTAGTTGTGGTTTAAGAGTCAATGTATTTGTAACTGTAACATGCACACACACACACACACACACACACACACACACACACACACTGTATCACTAGGACGTCCCCGCGCTACTTAAAAGCATGATGAAAAATAAAGGTCACAAGCAAGAAGAGGATATTTATCGCGTACGTTTTTTCATTGTGACGTAACTTGAAGCAATGGTTATTTTTAGTCATTACCAATACAATTACAGCGATGATTAAGATGGAATTTATGTCACATCGACATCAATTCAATTATATGCATTCGAAATATCTGATACAAATGCAAATAAAAGTTTATTTTGCAACCTGTTTTATCTAATTCCATCACATCTTAGTATGTATCAAACTGAATACACGAATTCTAATTATATCTTTCTTTATATATGAACTCCGTTATCAAAATAGTGCCTTGTGATAAAATAACTATATATTACTTGTCACGTTTCGCAGTCCAGATATCAGGAAATGTATAAACTTGGATATATTATGACCGCGTTTGATGTGTAAACATAGCCGCAAGCAGTGTTAATTGATTATGCAAGTCGCCAGCCACCCAGATCATAGAATAGCCGCCAGTCAAAGGGCTTGTCGTCCTCACACCCAGACGTTAAAACATGGGTCCAGGGATCAAAAGGAAGCCCGCAGGGTGAACGGGGTGTGTTCTCACTCGCCACGTAGACAGACAAGCGAGAAGACATTGTCAGTAAGTTTGATTGGGACCGTCCACAGCGAAATCCAATCGGAATTAAGATAGGGGGTGGGAGTAAATCTTAGATCGAAATTTTAGCTTAAACGTGCAGTAAATTTATCAGTATACCTGGGCAGATTATGAGAAGTAGATCTAGCGGGTTAAGCGAAAGGATACTCCTAGAGAAGCCACTCGTAATTTGGCGGGAATCTTAGGACCAGAATTGTAAGACAAGGAAAAGCTTCGACAAGGTCAGTAAGCTATTTGCCCGATTTTTGCAAAACATTACGGCGTCATAATTTAAGTATTTGTAGCATGTATACTTAAATACTGGGATTGTTTTAGTATGTAGAATTACCTTGTAGTGTTTCATTTATAAGCGTATTTGAGACATGAATTTGAGTTTATGTAGAGAATTATGTAGATTGCTAGTCCGTCAGAATTAATATTGTAATTCGCTGGTAGGTTACTTCGTGGTAACCAGTACCTTTAGTAATGCGTTATGTTAGAGTTTACGCATGTTTGAATTGGAGTTCAGGAAAATGATTGATGTATGTACGATTAGTTACGATAGATGTGTGAATATATCAGAGCATGGATATTGGAATATTTGTATATTTGGTATGAGTTGTGATGTAAAGATATGCGTCTGATTGTTGTTTATTGGTTTGTGTAATGGAATTATGAGTATGTACTGATGTGAAGCAATTTATTGTTGTATGTATAAGAGTAATTAATACCATGCTTTCATCATGTGTTATTATGTTGTGTTTTACCATACAAGAATGCATGCGTATTTCGGTGTGAATGAATGCGTGACCGGTGAAATTTAATAGCCTTATCTGATGATAGGCTGTGTGTAGTGTGAGATGTGAGCGCTGAGGAAAATATTGTACCATCCTTGTGTTTTCACAGGAAGCTTTTCGGGACAGAACTTCCGGTGCAAGTTAGTAGTCCCGAGTCTCTAAGAGGGAGACGGAAGTGAGACTGACAGTGCAGTCGGAGTCGACAACGTGCAGTCGACATAGAAAGAGGGATAGAAGGGGAGGAGGAGGAAAGTGGTCTGGAGGAGGAAATAGAGAAGGAGGAGGAGAAGGAACTTGGAGGGAGTCAGGGAGGACGAGAGGGAATTAGGAGATAGAGAGGAGTACACAGATGAGTAGTACACAAGGACAGGTGGAAATCTCTCACACTACGAATCAAATGATGCGATAGGCTAGAAAAGGCTCGAGCGGAAGAATCGTATTTGGGAAATTCGAACTATTGATCTTTTTACTGTTATTAAATTGGTATTATTGAACTTCACCCTTTTTGTATCTTAATCATTTAACCGTCGGCATTGCTGACTTGGGGCTCGGAGCTGTATATCTAACTGTCACTAAATCAACTTCCAACCAAAATCGAGCCTGGGTGGGACTTATACAATAATTTAAATAAATATTGGAGACACCCCACCCCCAATCCCCCACCACCAAAACCTCACAGTGGGGCGACTCTCTACATTACTCTTAAATATCAATAACATCTGCTTACAGTCTATCTGCAACATTTATCTCCTAATAGTTGTGGAAGATATTGTTCTATCAATTCTAATTTCATTTTTATCCTGCCCTTGCTAACACTTGTGAGACAATACATTTTGTTAATCGGGATGAAAAAAAAATCAAGGAATTTGTAACTGTTTTGTTTTAATTCTAGTATATTATTTAGCTGCAAAAACGTAATTCCTAACCCACATTTTGAATTTACCAATTCGTGAGGCTGTAATCTAGGTTTCTTAAGTCATTACATTTCAAAATGACTGAAGAAAAGAAAATATGCGGCAATTAAAACGTTTATTTATTCCGTGGAAGATCGTGTCAACAATAGTTAGATTTTGGATGGGGAGGATTAGGGGTGGGGATGTGATGTATGTTCGTCTGCAGTTTTCATATAAAAAAAAAATCGTTTCTTTATATCTGTCCAAGCAAACACTTCTCAACGATTCATACCTCAAAAAGTGAAAATATGCCCATAGCATAGGAGTCAATGTCTCTCGAACAGTCCTAAAGAGAGATCTGTAGTGTTCCATATTTAACTCACCAGTCAATTAACGAATCTGTTCTATAAGGGTCCCCAACAAGAATCAAACTTAACCCCATACCCCACAAAATTGCGGTTTTTTAAAACTTGCAGAAGTTATGTTTTAGATAGTATTACATAATTGACTTTAAAAAATTTAAATACATTTATTTGTACGTTTTATAAAAATATTTTTCATTGTTTACAGAAGAACGAAGCTGAGACCATTGATTTGAGAAAGCGAATGAATGGCTGGAAAATGGGATTTTGGTAAGTCGTAAATTCCTTGTTATCTATGCACGGACAAATGTATGTATTTGGATTTGATTTAAGCCGCCGTGTTTGCGTATTGACAACTAACAAATCGAATAGGTTTCTTTGGACTTCCTATTTTCTGTGTTATGGGGATGGTGGTGATTCCAGTCCAGAGAGAGAGAGAGAGAGAGAGAGAAAACAATGATTTCTGTTTTACTTGTATAGTGTCACTTCCTGTTACCGCGGCATTTAAAGATATTTGTTCAGTGATGTCACCATGTGTAACAACTGAATAACCTGTATGCAAACATATGACCGCGAAGATTTAAAATTTTAAGGATACCTCTATTCACGGTAAACAAAATCCGCGATTTGCTTAACATGTAAAACTTTAAGTAAGTGACTGAATATTTCTCTTGTGCAGGTAAGTAATCAATAATAGATTCTTAGCAGTAAACTCATGAAAATTGAAACAAAAACAAACAAGCTGGTGTGAAGAAAATTGCTCGGAAGCGCAAGAAAGATCAGATTGCTCCCCAATCTGATTAAAATCAGATCTCCACTGTCCTACGTGAAGGTCTGGCAGCGATCGCTTAGGGGTTATGTTCTGGTGACTTAGGTTATTACCATAATCGCTAATTTTATCAGCTAATAGAATGAAGTTACAATACCATGTGTAGGATCAAACTGGAAACAACACACAACTTAATCTGCATTGGTATAATGCGGAGGCAGATCAGGGTCTATGTTATTTGTTCCACTGATTACTCCTAGCACACTGCATTGACCCAGATCTGCAGGTGAATAGTGCGCTGGCAGATCTGGTTCTATGTTTCTTCGTGGTTTGACCCAACTTCTAAGCGAATACAGACGGTAACTTATATGTCCTTTACCTAATGTGCGATTAGCTATGTTTAGCTAAGGCCCAACCTGCCAATATTATACTTGCAGATATTAATTTGGTAAGTAAACGTTATTTATTGTGGCCCTATGAGCATATCTAACATAAACAGGTAAACGTTTCATCTTATCGGCGTTAGGGCCGTTAGTGGCCGAATGGTCTAAGACGCTCGCCAATACAGATCACTCAAACATCTCACCTCTGTCCGCGTGAGTTCGAGTTTCGGTTCGACCAACATGGGCATGATGAAAGGTTGCCAGGTTGCCATTGGTTTCCATTGGGTCGATGATTCTTCCTCCTCCACCAAATATATTGGCCGTCTTGTAATAGCCTTCCATTTGCTGAAAAATTGTGTTAAACCCCAATATATGTCATCATAGTATCCTTTGCTTATGCATTCAGAAAGCCTTAAATGCACCATCCTTAGAAAATCGGGAAAAAAAAATTAATTCCTGATCCCGTTAGACTTGTGCTTGTGCAGTTGTAAGCCCAGTTTGTTGGTATTTTTTTTCTCAAATGATATCTAAGTACAACATAAAACACGTCTGCAGACTCGATGTTAAAACAGGAACACAAGAAATAAGAATTACTCCAAAGAAGGAGTGAATCTGATTGCAGTGATCTGCTTATACCTTCAAGTCTTGTCAACTACATGTCGCAATAAACCCCACGTGACAGATCTTACTATTGAATCTACTATTTCAAAATACCTACTGATGTGACCTAACTCAACTAATAGGAATTAATTTAATTATTCTAAGATACCACCTGACCGATCTGTCCAATGGGACAAAGGACGAATCTCGTAAACATATTTACTAATAATTCTATTATTATTAACTGTCAAGACGTACTTAAGCATATATTAATAGATCCTATGCAATTTTACGTTCTTTAGTATCTTAAATCCAGCTATAGATAATTACAACAATTTATAGTCATGAATACAAATAACAAAAATTAAACAAAAACTTGTACCAAGAGTTACAAAAAATATAGATATACATAACAATACTAATTTTCTCTATGTTCGAGGGTTAGTACTTTAAGATGATGTCATTTTTAAATACAGTGAGCAGTTTCAAGGAAGTGCAGCTTTATTTTTAACCCAAGTAAACATCATGTGATTTCACTTCAGGACATTTGTTTTTGAAAATCTAGGATGACCTAGTTCCTGATTGGCTGGCTGTTAAAAGTATTAGAATATGTTGACAAGCTTAGATTGATCTAGAGTGAATATTTGAATCCTCACCCGTTTCTGTTATTCCGTCTTAGTTTTCTATATCAAGATATGATTTACTGAAAATGAGCTATTCCTAGCATAACCAACAGTCTTGGTGGAGTCAAAAGTTGTTTGGATTTATTAATTTATTTAAATTTTTCATTGGAATTACAAAGTGCTCAGACTTTCGGATTTAGTAGCCGTGTTGGAATTACTACGAATTCATTTACAGACATTTTGGATTATATCAAGACTATTGGTACATCATCACTAAAGATTGAACTTCATTCAGAATACCACTGGAACTCGCGTGCATTACTCGATACTTTTTGGACTTGTGATGAATATTTAGGATAATTAGAATTTAATTCACCATAATGTAATTGTTTTTATTTTTCACTTTGTATTTTAGGAAAATAAATTATATTTTGAATTTTACAAAACTTGTTGGTTTTCGATCTTTTTTGTTACGTAGTTTAAGACCATAGAATCGTAACATATACAAAATACACAAAAATGTAACGACGATGTAGCTTGATCCAGTTGAAAATAAATGTTCAATTATGTGTGTATTATGAGTTTGTCAAAATTTTTAGCATTGTGTCAGGTAATTATTTCAGTCTGTAACACTAATGGAAGGATGTCGTTTGACATGAAAAAACCTGAAAAGTAGAAGGCTTGAAAGAAATACAAAATTATTACTGTTAATGAGATTCTGCTGGTGGGCATTACAATATTTTGATTGGTCTATATTTTATTTTATTTTATTTTTATTTTATTTACACGAAGTTAGAGGTATACTTTTCAAGATTGTAAGCCGTGGAAACCACAAAAGACTAACTTTGTATGCGAACCTTATTAAATTGCAGATATTTACTTTTCATACATACAAGCCATAATATGAATGTATGCGCATATCAAATTTAAAATTAAACATTGTATGAAACAAGTGGCATTTAAAATTCTTCCTGTGGAGTTTGAGGAATTTATTCACATGCAGACTTTTAAAAATTGAATCAGTCTGAACGGTAAACAATTGGTGATTTATAATTATCAACAAAATGCGAATGCAAAGCAATTTTCCTGACAGAAAAGTAGTCCGTAAAGGAGATAAGGGAGTTCAATTATTACCTAATTGCTTAAGTAACAGCCTATAGCATTAATACATTTTCACATTACTGAAACTCTTGAGCATTGGTAATGGATTAAATTTCATAGGAAATATTTTTAACATTTCTTTACCTTTAAAGTTTAAATGTATTAGGTATGAATGGTTTTACGGTACCTCAGCACATCAGTGGCTATATGTGCCAACTAAAGGTAGATGTTCGAAAATTCGAAAAATGTAGAAATAATTGCACACAACCCTGGGAGGATGAAATCTTCCAATTAAATGCAAACATGGAATACATAAAGACAAAATTTAAAACGTAAAAATTATTCAAGATCTGTAAAACATATACAGAACAAAAAATAAAGGCAGCACACCTGGGTATGATATATAACAAAGGTCTTCGCTTTAGATGATAGCGTGAAAGCCTGTTTTTTCGCTAAAGAATTTTCAAATATATGAAAATAAAATACCAGGGACGAAGAAAATTACAAAACAAAGTGAATTTAAACTTCAAAAGCAATTTTCCTTTCTCTACAATATGTTTCAGTAATTCGTATCGCAGACGAGTGCCCTCAATTTTTTGTTACTACTTTATTTTCTTAAATTTCTGAAACTATCTCTGTAAAAATCGAAACAAAGCAAAACTGTTTTTTTTACATGACCATAAGGTCCAAAGTTTTGATATTGAATGCAGGTCTGGGTTAATCAGATTGCTAAGTCACAGAGGTTTCCAAATGCTGTCGTAAGACTGTGTTCGTTAAGTAGTGGTTAATCCCTTTCTCTCCCTTATAATTTGATTGGTGTACGTCCAAATGGTTATTTATCCGATTATCGTATATACAGCGAAAGCCAAAATGGTTATATACCCGACAGCCGGGTACATTAATATGGCTATATACACGACAGTCATGTATATAACATCGGCGGTTGGAAATACTGAGGGACGAGTAGTGTCTTCCCTTTTGTTATAGTGTTACAGGTCTGGATTCCCACGCCCTCTGTCCACTGACTTTTGATTTCATTTTCATTTGTAACGAACCACTTTGCCTCAACTTTGATTCAATAATATTTCGACAAGGTCAAGGACGCGCATTCTTCTGTTAGAAAATCGTTTTTGATGGCCGACGAGTCGGCTTACTCAGTAAATGCCTACATGACATAGGGAGTGACTAATCACTCCAAGGCACCCCATGACTGTGCATTGTTCTAGGTACAATTTTTGTTTTGATTGTTTTGCGATTCGGTTTGAACACGAATTTCTGAAGTCTTGGCTTTAGATTATTGACATAGTAATTCTGGAAGCTGGTGTGCATTTCTTGTATTTGCCAATAGCTAGTGAAGGGATAGCGAACGAAGACGGACTACATTTCCTTACAATTTCTTGTGTGTTTCGATCTATTTCCATAAAATCTGAGAGGATGACCTCTTTTCTATAGAATCAAAAGGACTCAAGTAACTGTCTGTCTCGTGTTGCTGCGGAGCTGAGACTGTCAACGCCGTAAAGGGACGCCCACTATGGATTAGAATAAAGTACAAACGTTAACCATTATACTACCTTGCAAAATGAATGATGATGAAATTTAAATGTAGCGGAGAGAGAGAGAGAGAGAGAGAGAGAGAGAGAGAGAGAGAGAGAGAGAGAGAGAAGGGGGGGGGGGGCAGTATTAAGACCGGAACATTTCTTTCCCTTGGCGATTACCGACAAGGAAATAAACTCTCCGGATCTCACTCGATAAATAGACAATGCATGAATGTTAATAATTTGGTCAACAACAACTACAAATAATATTTTGCATATTTTGTTTTTATTTAATTGTATAAATGTATCCTGGGGTAGTTGATGGTGTTTTGGGGTATTCTTGGAATGTTTTGGAATAGTCTTGGGGTTTCTAGGAATGTCTTGTGGTGTTTAGAATGACCGACATGACAGATGCGGAAATATTGACATTCAACGATGAAATTCAGCAAGCGAAGCAACGGAGCGATTTTGAAATGAGAAGAACAGGAGCAACATTTGTTGAAAGAAGATACGAAGGAACTAAAGAACGATATTTGGATCGATGACAGATCGCTCCGGCCTTTCAAAGTCCCTAATGAGGGTCAGAAAAACCAAGAAAGCGACATTTAAACGTGAAACCAACTCGTCCGATTCATGTATCAATTTTGATACTTAGAACAAAGACTATTAAATTATACAGTCGAGAAGCAGTTAGCCATATTAATAATGGTGTAATTGACAGAACGTCTGATAGTTGTTCCTTGTTTTCATCAGATAAGAAAGTTGAGAGAACGTAAATTAAAACGAAAAATGTCAAATCCGAAAATTTTATATTCCTCTTCGTTCTCATCTGATGTGATGAAGTTGACAAGCTTATAGACAGCGATTCTTGTTCAAATTCTAATCTACACAAAAAGGAAAAGAAATCTAGAAAAGGTCAACAGAACTCAGGCATTGCCTTCAAAGCTAGCGATAAAGTAAATATTTCCCCTGAAACTCTATATTGCTAGAGATCTTGAACTAATTACTATAACAGACATTTCTCGCACAGAGATGGACAGACTGGTTCTTCTTTTAAAAATAAAATCGTTTACTACAGTAATATTTACAAGTGGAAAGTCTTACAGGCCTGCGAAAATATCAATTGCTTTCATATGTGTTGGGGAACATGAAAAAGAAACCTTCCAAGCCCATCACATTGTATGGAGGGTAATTAAAATCTGTAGTAATAAAATTAAACGCTGATCAAGACTATCTTCCTTGAACCAGAATTGTGTTGATAGTGATATTGTTTGATATATTAAAGATAACACTTGAGATTTCACAACGTACATTAGAATGGATTCGTACTTTATGTTCTTCTCGGAAATTAAAAACGGAGGATACATGGAAAGTGGATCGGTCTCTAGTAGGGAGACTTCACTTCATGAGACTGAGTGAGTCTCGGACGAATTGATTTTCTTAAAACTGGTTATGAGAGATAAATACATTTTTCAAGGCACAGAATTGTTCCGATTTTCTTGCTGAGATTACAAAGTATTTAGTTTGGTGGGAAAGGTTCCTATTGTTGTTTAATGGAATTTCCATGATGCAGGTTGAGTAATGGTCTTCGCCAGATTAACTACTTCATCGGACGCATGCATTTTAGGTTATGATGGTATATTTCAAGGGAAATACTTTACTGAAAAAGCTCTCACCAAAATTTGTTCAGACAAGTTGGAGTATTAATATTCACGAGTTGCTGTCCATTATAGTTTGTGTCAAGATTATAGGACCAGATTTTTTGAGGAAAACGAATTCTTCATCTCTGTGAGAACATCTTCACTATTTCATTTTTAAATTCAGGTACAAAAGTAACACGATTATGCAGATTTATATCAGAGAGATGAGCGTCCATGAATTTGAAATCGAATTTAGACATGTCAGGGGCTGTAAAAACAACATAGCTGATTTGTTATGCAGAAGGTATCAGGGGCAGGCATTTTCAGAATGAATTTCTCAGGCTATCGGCATGCAGTAATTTTATCCTGGAGTAAGTTCAGGTTGAAAATGCTTTATTTGCATTTACTAATCCCCGGTAATTCAGTTGCATCTCATTTCAGATGTAAAATCATTCTTCTCTTGTGAAGATATCTGAAGTAACCTTATCTGGTGATTTAAGGACTTGTTCGCATATCTGGCCAAACCTTTGACATTTTTTTTTCAGCCTGTCTTTGACGACCTTGTTCGCTTCAGCTATCGCCTTCCATTTATTTTTCACCAACATCAGCAAGGGCATTGTAAGAATTATAGAACAGCAACAGCATTTGGCAAATGACATTTGGTTACTCTTAAAAAAATCTTCCAATTCAATTGGTTAATGATTCTTAACATAGTTCTTGTAATTTATTGGCTAATGCCATTTGATATACGTGTCAGTTGAGATATCACATCGAAACAGTTCAGGTATGTGACTAAAGGTTTATCTTATCCTAATTCTTGTCGAAAAGTTTCCTTATGCTCGTAAATCTTAAAGAGCACTGGTAGAGTTAGCGAAGACCATTTGCCAATACGTTACAAGAAGTAAGATTCCTGAGGAAGATACGAATCTCGTTAACGTTTTCAAGAGCTAAGGGCATTGTAAGAATTATAGCAGAGCAACAATATTCGGCAATTGCCCGTTTCGTAACTCTAACAAAAGACTTCCAATTCTCTTGGCTAATTGGGCTTGTTGACATATTACTTTAAAACCCTTCTGGTATAAGACGAACATTGAAGAGTCAGCGAAGAGTGTTAGTCAACATTTTAGAAGAATTAGTATTCCTAAGGAAGATATGTATTCCGTTAGCATTTTCAAGAGTTAAAATGATTGGAAGAGTTATAGAGGAGAAATAGCATAATAACGGACCCTTCAAGACGATAACGGTATACAAGTCTTGCTTGGTTCACTAAATTCTTCCAACGTAGTGGCTAATACGATTCCAGTGCCCTCCGCTATTCGGGTCACTTGTGATTATCAAATCAAAACAGTTCAGGAATGTGACAAAAGATAGGTCTTACATAATTCTCTTCCAAAATTCCACTAAAGCTCATAAATCTTGAAGAGCATTAATAGAGTTAGCAAAGAGCATTTGCCAATACGTTACAATAATTAAATTTCTCCAGGAAGATATTTATCTCGTTAACCTCATCAAGAGCTAAGGGCATTGGAAGAATTATTGAAGAGCAATAACATTTGGCAAATGTCCTTTGGTAACTCTAAAAAACTCTTCCAACTCTCGTCGCTATTCGGGTCAGTTGACATATTACGTCAAAACTCTTCAGGTATCATACGAGCGTTGGTTCTCTTGCAAATGCTCTTCTAATGCCTTTAACTCTAGAGGAGCATTGGAGGAGGCAGCGAAGAGATTTAGTTAAGGCGAAACAAAAATGAACTTTCCTAAGGAAGGTATGGGACCCGTTAACATCTTGAAGAATTGAGAGGACTGGAAGAAGTTTCGAAGAGCAATAGCATGAAACTAAACCTTGTACAGGTTAACGATTTTCATATCTTCCATTCTTCACTTTATTCTTGTAACGTATCGGTTAATGCTTTTCGAGCCAGTTGAGTCACCACATCAAAACAGTTCAGGTATTTGAACTAACTTGCTTCTTATCCAAATGCTCTTCCTAAACCCTCCTAATGCTCTTTAATCTTGATGAGCATTCGTAAAGTTAGCGAGGTGCATTAACAAAAGCGTTTTAAGAATTAAGTTTCCAAAGGAAAATCTGCATCTTTTTAACGATTTCAAGAGCTGTGGGCATTGAAAGAAATATAGAATAGCAATAGCATAAGAACCGTCTTCTATAGACGTAAACGATTTATAGATCTGCCTTTCTCAACTTAATTCTTATAAGGTATTGGGTAATGCTCTTCGCTATACGGGTCAGTTGAGATATCACATCAAAACAGTTCAGGTATGTGACAAAATTTAAGTCTTATCCTCATTCTCGTCAAAAATTCTGCTAATGCTCGTAAATCTTGAAGAGCATTAATAGAGTTAGCAAAAAGCATTTGAAAATACGTTACAATAATTAATTTTCTTAATGAAGTTAGGCATCTCGTTAACGTCTTCGTGAGCTAAGGACATTGGAAGAATTATAGAAGAGCAATTGCATTTGGCAAATGCCCTTTGGTAACTCTAAAAAAAACTTTTGCAACTCTCCTCTGTATTCGGGCCAGTTGACATATTACGTGAAAACTTAAATAACATTAAATGCCGTTTGGTGACTCTTAAAAAAATTCTTCCAATTCTATTCGCTAATCGGCTCTGTTATCATATCATGTTAAAAATATTCGGGTATAATACGATCGTTCGTTCTTAGGCTAAAGCTCTTCAAATGCCCTTGTAATGCTGTTAACTCGAGAGGAGCATTGGAAGAATTAGCGAAGAGCGTTAGTCAACATTTTTAGAAGAATTAATATTCCTAAGGAAGATCTGTATCCCTTTAACATTTTCAAGAGTTAATATGATTGGAAGAGTTATGGAGGAGAAATAGCATAATAACTGACTCTTAAAGACGATAACGGTATACAAATTTTATTTGGTTCACTATATTATATATATTATCGTGTGCAGTGCGTGCTCAGCCATTTAACAGCGTCATAATCAGCAACATGCTGTGCCTGCAATCCACCAGGAAACTTTGTCAGTGGACAGTTGTTCACAGTGTGTAACATAGTCTGAAGAGCTAGCGGCCTGGCCCCATCGGACAAGGTTGACTGCACAACGACCCTGTCCTGTCCGAAAGCGGTTCAGTGTGGTCCACATATGACGTGGAAGGTTGAAGCCAGGAGGGCAGACAGATGGCTCAGCTCCGAGGGAGCGGTTTACAACATCTGTTGAAGACCTCTCAACGCCCCATGCCAAAATAGCTGTCATATCCACCGGCAACGGACCAACCCAGATTGGGAGTCTCGAAGTCAAGCGGACTGCTGGATGTGAGGTAATGTCCATGTACAGTGGAAGATTCTCACTGGCATAGACCTTATCCAACATTTTTGTGGTTGCTTCCTGACGACGCCGATGTGGAGGAGGAATATTGCTAAGTACTGGAAGCCATGGTAAAGGAGTAGGAAGTAGTGTTCCAGAGATTATGCGCATTGTTGTGTTGAGCTGGACATCAATTAACTTAGTATGGGATGATCGAGCCCAGACAGGAGCGAAATACTTAGTTGTCGAATAACAAAAGGGCCAGAGCTGATGTCATGAGTGTCTGAGCACTAGCGCCCCAGGTTGAGCCAGCCAGTTTGCGGAGTAGGTTGTTTCGAGTGCTAAGTTTTGCTGCAGTTTTCTTCAGGTGGTTGTAGAGTGTCAGTGATCTGTCCAGAGTCACACCAAGGTATGTTGGTGTCCGGTCGTTTTTTATTTGGTGCCCATTGAGGATGATGGAAAGCTCACGGTTCGCATTTGCATCGTTAAGGTGGACAACGCTGGAGACTGTCTTTGTTTCGCTTGGCTGTAGACGCCATTTCTTGAAGTCCGTCATATCCTCCAGACCCTTGTTTAGTTCCCCCTCAAGGTCAGCAAACGAGCGACTTTGGGTCCCGAGAGCAATGTCATCTGCATACATGAACTTGCGCGACTGTGTTACAGGTAAGTCATTAATATAGACATTGAACAAACTTAGCGAAAGAACAGACCCTTGCCGGAGTCCATTAGTCTGACGCCTCCACGAGCTGCAGCTCTCTCTGATGTGCAGTCTGAAGCGCCTGTTGCGAAGGAACAGTTCAATACTCTCAACTATACAGCGCGGCAATACTCTGGAAATTTTCAACAGCAGCCCTGCATGCCAGAACGTGTCATATGCCTCTGTTAGATCTAGAAAAACAAACTTCAATTTTAAGGTTTCTCTGAAACCAGTTTTCAACATATGTAGTCAGGGCATGGACTTGATCGCAAGTGCTACGGCCATGTCTGAAGCCTGCCTGCTCAGCAGTTATGATATTACCCAAGTCAGGACCAAACAGACTGAAAGCAAGGAGATCGGCCGATAACTCGCCGCAATTTTGGGATCTTTGCCAGGCTTTGGTATGGCAATAATCTTTGCCTGTTGCCAAAAAGTCGGCATGAACTTTTCGCTAACAAACCGGGTGTAAAAGGCAGCAAGCCATTCTTTTGCCTTCGGGCCAAGATGCTTCAGGAACTCAGACAGGATGTTATCATATCCTGCTGCTTTGCCTGATTTGATGCTGCATAGTACCGTTTCAAGTTCTATTGTTGTGAATGCCTCTGGAGTATTTTGACCTAGTTATCTGACTTCCGACGGCAGTATTGTTGCCACTCATCTTGTAGTTGATGTCGGTGCAGTTTCTCCAGGGGTGCTTTTGCCACTTGTAATAAGTGGCTAGCTGCAGCATTTGACTTGACAACAGGGTGAGCTTGAACTGGTGGTTGCTGAGCGGTACCAAGTCTTCGAGTCAAGCTCCAGCGTTTCCGTCTGGAGCGCTTAAAGTTAAGTGATCCTGTAGTTTCCTCCCAGCGAGTGCGCCTGGCAGTGTCCATGGAATCGAACAGGTGATCTGCTAGGTCTGGGTCTCCAGATGCTTCATATTCCTTGAGATGAGGCTGACATTCTTCATCCAAGCAGGGTGTATAGACTGGACGACGACCACGAGGGACAGACTGAGTGGCTGCCTTGAATATAGCTCTTTGGAAGCGGTGGTAGGATTCCTTGATTGGGATGCAGCGAGATGGTATGGTGCCTATGCTACGCTCCAGTATGTCAGCGTACTTCGTCCAGTCTGCTTTGGGGAAGTTCCAGCGCTGCAGTGAAGAGCTGTGTATAGCCGGCAGCTGAAGTCCAATGTGGATACGTATTGGTCTGTGCTGACTGTGTGGGAAGTCATCTAGAATCGTTTGGCTGACTGGCTGAGGATGGTCACCAATGGAGCTGACCCATCCGGTGAATAGTCCATTTGCCATCTTGCAGAATAAATGGACCCACGTTGCTTGGAGTCGTGGGTCAGAAGGAGGTCATTGTTCATTGCCCACTCTACCAAGTGTTTCCCGTCTTCATCGGAGTGTGAGTTCACTAAATGCTTGTAACGTATTGGCTAATACGATTCCAATGCTCTCTGCTTTTCGGGTCACTTGTGATATCAAATCAAAACAGTTCAAGTATGTAACAAAACTTAGGTCTTATCCTAATTCTCTTACAAAATTCCGCTAATGCTCGTAAATCTTGAAGAGCATTAATAGAGTTAGCGAAGAGCATTTGCCAGTACGTTACAATAATTCAGTTTCCCAAGGAAGATAGGTATCTCGTTAACGTCTTCAAGAGCTAAGGGCATTGGAAGGATTATTGAAGAGCAATTGCATTTGGCAAATGTCCTTTGGTAACTCTTAAAAACTCTTCCAACTCTCGTCGCTATTAGGGTTAGTTGATATATTACGTCAAAACTCTTCAGGTATCATACGAACGTTGGTTCTTCAAATGCTTTTCTAATGCTCTTAACTCTAGAAGAGCTTTGAAGGAGGTAGCAAAGAGATTTAGTCAAGACGATACAAAAATTAATTTGCCTAAGGAATGTATGTCACTCGTTAACATCTTGAAGAATTGAGAGGATTGGAAGGCGTATTGAAGAGCAATAACATGAAACTAAACCTTGTACAGGTTAACGATTTTCATATCTTCCTTTCTTCATTTAATTCTCGTAACGTATCGGCTAATGCTCTTCGCTATTCGGGTCAGCTGAGTTACCACATCAAAAGAGTTCAGAAATCTGAACAACGCTATTCCTTATCCTTATTCCTTATTTTTCATATCCAAATGCTCTTCCTAAACTCTCTTAATGCTCTTAAATCTTGAAGAGCATTCGTAGAGTCAGCGAGGTGCATTAGCCAATGCTTTTTAAGAATTAAGTTTCCAAAGGGAGATCTGCATCCTGTTAACTATTTCAAGAGCTGCGGGAAATAAAAGAAATATAGAATAGCAATAGCATAATAAGTTTCTTGTAGAGACGTAAATGGTTTACAGATGTTCCTTTCTTAACTGAATTCTTTTAACGTATTGGCTAATGCTCTTCGCTATACGGGTTAGTTGAGATATCACAACGAAACATATTAGGTATGTGACAAAACTTAGGTTTTTCCTAATTCTCATCCAAAATTCCGCTAAGGCTTGTAAAACTTTAAGAGCAATAATAGAGTTGACTAAGAGCATTTGCCAATACGTTACCATATATCAGTTTCGTAAGGAAGATATGTACCTCGTTAACGTCATCAAGAGCTAAGTCCATTGGAAGAATTATAGAAGAGCAATAGTACTTGGCAAATGCCCTTTGGTAACGCTTAAAAAATTCTTGCAATGCTCTTCGCTATTCGGGTCAGTTGACATATTACGTCAAAACTCTTCAGGTATCATACGAATGTTGGTTCTTCTGCAAATGTTCTTCTAATGCTCTTAACTCTAGAAGAGCAATGGAAGAGGTAGCGAAGAGATTTAGTCAAGACGATACAGGAAATAACTTTCCTAAGTAAGGTATGTGTTCTATTAAGATCTTGAAGAGTTAAGAGAATTGGAAGAAGTATCGAAGAGCAATAGCATAAAACAAAACCTTGTACACGTTAACGATTTTCATATATGCATTTCTACACTACACTTAATTCTTGTAACGTATCGGTTAATGCTCTTCACTATTCCTGTCAGTTGAGTCAACACATCAAAAGAGTTCAGATATCTGAACAAAGTTACTTCTTATCCAAATGCTTTTCCCAAACTCTCCTAATGCTTTTAAATCTTGAAGAACATTGGTGGAGTTAGTTAGCGAGGTGCATTAACCAATGCGTTTTAAGAATTAAGTTTCCAAAGGGATATCTGCATCCCGTTAACGATTTCAAGAGCTGTGGACATTCAGAGAAGCATAAAATAATACTAGCATAAAATCTTTCTTCTAGAGACGCAAACGATGAAAAGAGCTTCCTTTCTTAACTGAATTCTTGTAACGTATTGGCTAATGTTCTTCGCTGTACGGGTCTGTTGAGATATCACATCGAAACGGTCCAGTTATGTTACAAATGTTAGGTTTGATAGAAAGTTATCGTCCAAAATTCTCCTCATGCTCGTAAATCTTGAAGAGCATTGGCAGAGTTAGCGAAGATCATTTGCCAATACGGTACAAGAAGTAAGATTCGTAAGGAAGATATCTTTCTTGTTAACGACTTCAAGAGCTAAGGGCATTGGAAGAATTATAACAGAGCAAAAGCATTCGGCAAATGCCCTTTGGTAGCTCTTAAGAAAATCTTTCAATGTTATTCGCTAATCGGGTCTGTTGACAAATTACCTCAAAGCTTTTCAGGTATAATACGTACGTTTGTTCTTATGATAAAGCTCTTCAAATGCTCTCGCAATGCTCTTAACTCGAGAAGAGCATTGGAAGAGTTAGTGAAGAGGGTTAGTAAACATTTTAGAAGTATTAATATTCGTAAGGAAGATTTGTATCCCGTTAACATTTTCAAGAGTTAAAATGACTGGAAGAGTTACAGAGGAGAATAGCATAATAGCTGACCCTTAAAGACGATAACGGTATATAAATTTTGCTTGGTTCACTCAATTCTTGTAACGTATTGACTAATACAATTCCAATGCTCTCCGCTATTCGGGTCAGTTCTGATATCAAATCAAAACAGTTCATATATAGTCGCTTCAATGAGAAATATTAAAAACATTGCAGAATATGCAAAATTGTTTCGCATTGTAATGTTATTTACAGCATTCAAAGCTTGTTTGTCAGATAATGGTGTTTTACTACCTGACAATAGTTTTCGTATAGATGTATTAACTTTGGTAAATAATTGTCTGATAATTATAAGTTACTGCATTTGTATGGGAAAATATGAACGAGTTTTTCGGATGGCTATACTGCACGACCTTGGGAGTGCAGTATATCCATCCAACAAAACGAGTTCATATTTTCCCATACAAATGCAGTAACCTTTTTATTATATGCTCATTTTCTTATTCTCTCCAAGGCTTAAATATATAAACAAAAATACACTACAAGAAACAAAGTACCTGAATGTATGCCGTATTCCAAACTAAACACACAAGCGTAGATGCATCATTACACAACAACATTATTAATGTGCACGTAACTCCGCCCATATAAATTTGAAGTTGGTCGCGCGCTAGACGTAAGATTCTAAAGAAAATGGCGTTTGGTCTACTTAAAATTGAAATTTGGAGTCATATTGTGAATGAATGCGCATTGCAACAACTTTTCTATTTGATCTGGAATGAATACGTTTTGGTATTTTTGTCGATTCGACGCAATTTCGTGATTATGGTCAGAATTTATCTACATGAAGTAACTAACATCGGATTCCAGCAGCGTCTGTGCCAGTTCTACATGAGGCAGAAGTGTGTTGACCGCGGCATTCGTGTTTCTATTCTGTCATTGAATGAATCAGATCATAATGTGGGAAAAATATGATGTCTTTCAATTGTAATTATCGAAAAGACGCTGTGGAATTTAATGTTTATTTCATTTTGAGTGCAGTAAGGAGGATGTAACTGCACTTGGAATATAGTCGAAATTACAGTACAATTTCGAAATGTGTGATCAACCTTGAGAACCCATGACACGGCTCATATAATTCGGATTTCAGAACTAAGAAAGGACATTTTGAGGAAATTCAGGATGTAAAATTGTAGGTATATTTTTGCCATTTTTATTACCAGCTAAAGAAAACAGTTTATGTCTTATAACTTGCATGCTATTTGTAGGGACCCTGTCTGGCGTCTATAGCTAGCCTACATCTGAAACATTGTATCAAACAAGTTAACGCGGAATGCGCCAAAGCTGCTGATATGTGGCAGTCCATGAAACATCTGCTTTAGTTCATTCAGAAACAAATTTAATCAACCAAAACGTAAAGCGTCTACTACACGAGTGTACATGATTTGGTTACAAAGTAGTTCCTAATACACTGTTGGGCACACGTGTCTTGCACGTGAGTGCAATATGAAGGTGTACAATATCGTAAAATATTGCACGATTCTGACAATGTAAAGTTAACGGAGAAAAAAAATGAGCATATAATAAATGCAAATACGATATTCCACATCCAAATGATGCCAATCATAGTACCCTGTTTAAGTGATTTTACCAGAATTTCATATCACACTGCATATATGCTATATGTGTTCATTGTATGACCATTATAGGTGCTGAAAGCGTATTTATCAAAATGTTCAACGTTCTGTATGTAAAATAGTTACTTTCCGTCTAATATATTTGTATCTCGATAAATTCATTTTCTATGATAAATGGCATAACTAAGTTGCTAAACAAAAAGTAACCTGTACTGCTTCAGCGCATTACTTATTGATCTAAAATTTTAAATATTATTTTATTTTGTAAACTTTATTAAAGTTCAAATACAAAATAGTGTCGTAGGCATTCATGTATTATTCTAGCGTGTTTGTTAATGCCCTCATAGTCAATGAAGTTTAAATTAAAGAGTCCGTGCATAAGGTCAGCTAACTTCGCTAACGTATAAAGGTCTAGATTTAATAATTTTGAACTTTATTAAAGAAGTTATAACCTTGGGCTTGGATGTCAAATATTCTGTGATTTATTTACTCTGTCTCATGATTTTAACCCTTGGAGTATCTGAATTAAAGAGCGATTGGATGTAAATCCGACTTATACATTTCGTCCGTGACGTATGGAAAGCGGTAGGGCTTAATAATGTTCGTAGTAAGAGTTATAACTATTTTTGTTCGTTTTTAAGTTTAACAATATAATGTTGATGTCAGAGCTTGATCGTGAAGTTGTTGAGTTTTGAGAGTCAAATAAATAGTTAACCATGGGTGGTAATTTTTGGTTTTAAACAAATAAAATAAGATATTTCATCCCTAAACCAGCTTGAGTAATGGCCATACTACTAGTGTTAACCACTTGATGGTGGATTTCTATCTGTTTGGTATTCATTAAGTTTGAAATCTGACATTATGGCCCAATCTGTCATCTCAGAACTCCACAAAACAAGGAGGAAGCAAAATATTGCATTCCTGGTAGTCTTTTCTTGTTTGTCCATCTGGTATCAATAGCAGAGGCGTCTTAAGCATATTTCGAGATCTAATGAAAAATTGACTTTACGAGTGAATGAATCCAAAATGACTGAACGCAGCATGGTCCATCATTTTGTGTGCAGATGTTAATAGCAGAGCAGATGTTTTAGGGGCGGTACGATCGAGATGAAAAATAATAATATCCTGTTCCGATATATAAAATTGTTCAAACTCGAAGGAAGATAATGATGGGTCAAGAGGCAGAGTAGATTCATCGCCGATGGAGCATAGAACAATAAATATTTCTTCACACTCTGTGCTTTATCTCTCGGGTGAATCGTAACCGTTCTATCAATTTCATTGGTGATAAGTTTTATTTTGTTTTCAGAATTAGCTAATGCTATAGTGATTCTCAACCATTTTTCAAGTGGTATTAGCTTATCTCAAAACATAGAGTGCAATTATATCCTCAAGTTAATTTTAGTTCTGTTAATCATAGTTATTGCTTCCTTGTGCAATTGTTTCAAATATCTTTCCTAGTAGTGATTGGTGCTTTTACGTTTGGCGATACTGTGCATTCTATTTTTATTTCATATAGGTCCACAAATATCGCCGTTACCCAAGATTTTCGTTAGGTGAAATAGTCGTTTTGATCGATCGTGCGATTTAGATATATTCAAGATCCTTTCAGTAAACTGTTCTGGACATCATCAATATTAGTAATATCATTTATAACAGCAAAATCGGTTTCAGCAATTCGTGCTCCAATGTGTTTACTTCAGCTTTCTCTTATGTTCAAAAAGTTCGTTCTTACTATAATTGTTTAAATCATTTCAATGAAATTTCAGGTCATATGCAACAGTGGTCACCAATAAGAAGAAGCCATATATTATATTATAATTGTTACTGGAAATTTTGTTATAAAGACAATACCTCTTTGAGTAGTTTTAGTGATTTTAGTTAGGAGAAAATGTTTACTATTTTACCTTCAGAAAGTCTGGCTTTGTTATGATATAGAAGATACATTAAGCATATCGTCAACAAGATTTATCCAGCGTTCATTTTAAAAATCTGTGTGTCTATAGCAAAGATATAGTTGAACAGATTTACCTTTAGTAAACATTTCAGCCAATAATATTTAAGTGTCGTCCACTTCCAGACAGTTTCATTCTTTCTATTATATACATAGTTA